>CM038466.1:76827020-77071094 GCA_021464415.1 Lonicera japonica | reverse complement strand
TTCCTGGGGATCGAGGTGTCTAAATCATCAAAAGGCATCTTCTATCCCAGAGAAAGTATGCTCTAGACTTACTGAATGAAACCGGAATGTTCCGCTTGTCAACCGTCAAGACACTCCAATGGAGGAAGGATTGAAGTTAGAGGTCGACACAGATCAAGTGCCCGTCGATAAAGGGCGCTATCAGAGATTGGTGGAAGATTGATGTATCTAGCACATACAAGGCCTGATATATCAAATGCATTGAGCATGTCCAGTCAATTCCTGCATAATCCAGGGGAAGAACCATATGCAGGCATTATATGATCATCAGTTATCTCAAAGCAACTCCTGGAAAAGGAATCCTATTTCAGAAAAATGAGGATTTCCAAAAAATTGAAGGATACACTGATGCTGATTGGGCAGGTAATATATGTGACATAAGGTCTACATCAGGGTATTTTACATTTGTAGGAGGAAACTTGGTCACTTGGAGGAGTAAAAAAGCAAAATGTAGTATCCCGATCAAGTGCAGAAGCAAATATCGAGGAATGGCATCCGGCATTCAAGAATTGTTGTGGTTAAAATTGCTACTGACAGATCTCGGTTTTCCTCCGAAAGAACCTATGGTGCTATATTGTGACAACAAGGCAGCATTGATATCGCACACAATCCAGTTCAACATGATAGAACAAAGCATGTTGAAGTGGATAGGTTCTTCATTAAAGAGAAATTAGAAGATAAAGTTTATACTGTTCCTCATGTACGCTCTGAAGATCAGTTAGCTGACATCTCACAAAAGCCGTGACACAGAAAGTATTCGCCAAGCTGATTAGCAAGTTGGGCATGTTTGATATATGTGTGCCAACTTGAGGGGGAGTATTACAAAGCATGCTTACTTGACCATCAAGATGGTCAAGCTCATCTAGATGGTCAAGGCTAAACAACACCACCAACCTCTCACACTAACCTCACCCATTCACACACCACCAACCTCATTCATTTATGTGTATATATAGAGTTAAGCTATTGTAATAGAAATCAATCAAATAACACAATACATTCTCTCATCTCTCTCTCTATATTCGTCAATATGTAGAAGGAAATTCAATGTGGTATTGATTAATATATAAGTAAAACCAAAATCCTTAAGTTGCCGACAAATTCTAGTTTCCCTTGTGATTGGAGGAGGAAGTGCGGTCAGCATCATGACACCCAGGAGCCTTATCAAGAAGAACCATTTTGGGGTCCATAAATTACCTTATAATAATTTAGTGTAGAATGCCCTCTTCGATTTTGTTTCGTCTTTTAACAAACAACCTCATTTGCCAGAGGCTGTTCCAAGTGGCGGGCCACATAGGGAGTAATGTGGACAAATGCTTGAACATGTTAAAAAAGGACACAATAAAAATTGAAACAAAATTATAAATTAATGGGCGATATTTTAACAGTTTTGATTCGATAAAACATGATAAATTAACGAATCGGGTCAGTTAATAGACGATAATATCGACCTATTAATCATTAGAGATACAAATTTGTGACATTATATATACATACATATGGTTGTCAATCCATGAATATGTATATATATAACTGTATAATATTATACATGTGTTTATTGTGTTAAATACATGCATGTAGTTGTTAACGGGTTAACCCGTATTCGACTCGAAACAACATGCTTTGCTTACACCGTAATAAAGCGTTGTGTCAGGTCATCCATTAAGATAACGTATCTGGTTTGAATACTATAATTTTATCTCGACAAAAAAATCATCCGTTTAAATCCAAACCAATATCACCAAAAACACGATAAGATGTATACGAAAATGACTCAAACCAACCCATTGTCAGTTCTATAAATACCCACTTTTAATTTAAAATGCATTTATTTTTTATTGAATGAATGTTTTTATAAAATTAATTGTAGGAAGTAGAAAAATAAATTGTTGCCCACTGTTTTACGTAAAAAATTGTTCCTTTGCAACCTTATTCTAAATTATCATAATTTTTATAGTCATCGGGGGTAAATGTTCTCTATTTTTTGTAATTTAACGCTTCAAAATTTACATTTTATTACATTCTTTTGGTTCTTGAGTCAAGCGTCATTTTTTAATATATTAAAATATTAAAAGAGTCTCACGTGCTATATAGAAATTGTAACATCCCAATTTTTATGTTGGTGATCGAAAATTATATTATATTATATATATATATATATATATATATTGGTGGGTGACATGTGTAGTAGAGAAGTTTTCAATTTGTATGTGTTATATTATAGAAATTTAGGTGGCATATTTGATTTTTAAAAGTAAGGGACCAATCACCATTACAAGCTACGTGGCCACTAAAGATTTTAGGTGGTCCCACCTTTAAAGTTTTATTACTCCCTCCATCCCAATTTAATTGTCTAACTTTAAAAAATTAAATATTAATGAGACATAATAATTTCTTTAAGAGAAAATGTTTATTTTCAAAAATGACTTTTACTTTTCCCCTAATAAAAAAAGGTGGTGGGACTCACAATAAAAAAAGTAGTGATAGCTTAAACGGTAATATTAAAAATAACAAAAAGTGCTCTAATTAATTACTTGCTAAATATAGAAAGTGGATAATTATTTTGGGACATCCAAAAATGAAATAGTGGACAATTAAATTGGGACGGAGGGAGTATTATTTTTTAGTGTATAACCTTTTGTATACGAAGGTGCAAAGATGAAATTAGATAAATGGAGTGATGCACAGCAAGTTTCACGAAGAGACTCCGGAAATTATGGCAATGCTTATGCGGTATTATTTTGAGGTTAATTTTGAGGTAAGAAAATGTATTTAATATGTATTTAAATTTTTAGAATATTCCTTTAAGATCATGCTTGTTGTATTCTTCTTGATTTCGTTTTGATGATTTGAATTCGTTGTATATTGTTTGGCTTCATGTATCGTTGATTTAATTGCCGTTGAATTGATAAGTGCATTATTAAGTTTACTCGTTAAAATATTTAACAAGTCCATTGTGTAAGCTTAGTGAGAGAAGTTTCAATATAGTAAAAGTGAGATGGATAGTTTTTAACATGTTATCAAGAGGGGTTAGTGTATGAGGCTTTGTGATGGTTGATTGAGTTTGTTGAATTAGTTGAGGTTGAGAATATTTTGTTATTTATAAAATACAGGAAGTCTCTCAAGCGCATGGTTCAAAGTCGCGATTTCGGGAGCCAACTCGGCCACTCAATTTTTAACTCGGATATCAATATTGGTATCGATTTTGGCGATACACACCGATTCGCTATTTAAAAGGTCTAAAAAAATACAAAAAAAAGTATGAAAAAAATTATGAAGTATGAGATTAATAAGATAAATCAATTAAATAAGCATAATACCATTATCTAGTACGAATTACATCGTCTATATTAAAATACCAACTTCCGTCGTATTTAGTAATACAATTTAAAATTAAAGTTCAATAAACAGATAACAATATAATTTTACGAGTTACAAATATCTCAAATATAAGTCCATTACGCATACAACAACGATATGGATTATAACCAATTTCATTATTTTAGGACTTTAGCGATAAGAAATGAGAATACAAATGAGGTTAATAATTGGTACTTGTGAAGTTAGGATGAGATGAATGGTTAAACGACTTATAATTAATAAAATTTGGTTGACCATGAGATTATATAGATGAAATATTGGTAAAATAACAACAACTCACGACAAAATGTCACTAATTTAATAAAATACTAATATTTATCCATATTGTGTACTGGCTAACTCTATTCTAACTTAATATCAAGTATGTCAAATCGGTCTCAGCCAATATTTTAAGCCATGCTCAAGCGGACTCCGTCACACTCACACTATACCAATGGGACATTTATGATATTATTGCGCCAAAACATGTCTTCGGTCAATATAAAATAAACCAAAATACTAACAATAAATTTCTTTTCTCTCTCTACACCTCATTTGTCCTCGCTCTCTCTTATCTAAATTATATCTCTCCTTCGTTGCTCAGACTCCATTTCTCCCTTGCAAAGCTGCTGTAATGGTTGCTCTCTCTCGAATATATATTTGAATCAAGAACCCTAAGTGCTTCTCTAATTTGGGCTTGGGTTGAATAATACAAATATTTCAAATTGAATTTTTGATGACATGAATGATTAGCAAATTCAAACAATTAGATTTTAGGAAAAAAATTAGGCCACATAAGCAAACCCACATAAATACTCACACACGGAATTGAAGCCTATCTACAGTCATTTGTTGTACATATTATCCATATAGAGTACTAAACCAGGAAACTGGAAAATAACAAAAAAGTATTGGGTTGTAAAGAATTATGATTTTGTGTTTGATTCTGACATTCCAAGTTCGGGAATACAAGCATACGAAAAAATTATCTTCAAATTGGAAGCTACAAAGTTTTTAATTTACTCCCAAATTTTTTTGTGAAAAGTCCAATACAGTGCTTGCTGTTAATAGATGGGTAGGTCTGGAGGGGGGATGCCTTTAATGGAGATATCGCAAATACAGCGTGGGGGATAGGTATCGTTTAGACTTTAGAGAGAGAAACATTCTGTCGTTTTCTCCTCTCTTCTTTTGTACTTTGTTTTCTAAAGGATGCTTTAAAAGAATGGAAAATTATTTTCTTACTTATAAATCTTACTTTTTATTCTTATTAGATGTATTAAAAGAGTTTTATTTTTATTATATTTTATGAAGATACAATTTATTTAATGCAAATGTACAATTCATTTAAGAGACTTCCTGTTATACAATATTATGTTAACATGCTTTTATTTATGTATGTTATGTATTATCCCTTATTCTTATTTTTGAGGTGCACATGAGTGGAAGTAGAGTCAAATTGCCTAGCGGGTCGGGCGCGGTCTATTTAGTTTATTCTTCCTTTTTGATAAATAGTGATGTGTTATATTTTTAATTGCGGAGAACGGAGATTATAAATTGTACTTTCAAAATTATCTTGTTATAGAAATACAGTTGGATTGATTTTATCGTTTTTATTATTCTTTTTTGACCCATGCGGGCCGGGGCATCACAAAAATTCCCCCCTCCCTCTCTTACCGTTAAATATTGACTCCGCAACTAGTTGTTCCCTCCAAAACATAGCAACACATGCAAATTTTGAACTGGTAATTAATGCAAGTACGTACAATGATGTGCAAAAAAAAAGTATACAAAATGAGCGCTAGTACATAAAATGATGTGTCAGTTGGTTACTGAATTCGTCAATAGTTAAATAATTTCAAATACTTTTTGGTAAGCCTAGTTCTTGATGAATCGATTGCATATTGTGTCTTGACTTCTTTTTTTTTTTGGGTGCTATTTGTACTTTTAGTAACACTTTAAAAACAAATGCAAGATGATCCATCTCAAATGGATCTTCTTTGATACATCAGGGGACATGTATAGAGTGGTTAAAAACATGCTCGTTTATTGGTACGTTCCAATTCTGAGTATCCCTGTCCAAATCCTCGTCGCTCTCCCCCTCAACTCAAACCACGTACGGTTCTATCAAAACTTTTATCACTTCTATAAAAAACATTATCATGTCTTTGGAATTCCTCTTATTTTTGTAAATATTATTTTCATGTAATGCACTGAAGTGTGATTTTTCTTTAAAATTATTAGCTTCATTGTACACTGGCTACCTAGTTCTCACCCTTCAAATTATCAATTGTATAATTTTTTTTCGCTATTTCTTAAACCCTTTGAAGCATTTTCAATAGTGTAATCGAATCGTAAAGCAAAAGGTTGATGAATTAACATTTGATTAGAGTTGGTGAGTTCAATAATAGAAGACATATATGAACAGACGATTTTGCTAATTTCTTGTCATAGTAGATGATTTTGCTTTGGTTTGAGAAAGTGGAAATAGATAATTTGGAGAGTTTTGCATATATGAAAGAGCTTCATAGTTAAATTTATTAATAAAGAAAAGAAAAGAAAAGAGTTCGAATAGCTTGAACTATAAGGCTGAACAAGAGAGCAAGCAGGGATGGGACACTTTAATTTGAACTCTCCAAAGAAAAACCAACAAAAGACTCTGATCTAGGAGGGATACACTTACCATTGAACTAGAAGCTCATGTGGAAAGAATAAGAATTCCTATATATCTCAAACCGACGTAGGCCATTACTTTAATAGGTGTTATTCTCAATCAAACAGACGTACAAGAAGTAGCAGTGTTGGCATTGCTATGGGCTCGGCGCTTACCTTCATTCGCATTAAGATTTAAGGGAAATTTTTATAAGTAATTTGTTGTTGCTTAATTCCATACTTAAATGCAATAAAACCCTTCTTTTATTTAAAATAATTAAATTAGTACAGTGAATAAGTAGGAGTCGATACAAATCAAAGTTAATACATTAAAAGTAGGAAAATTTGTCGAAATCCAATATTTTAAGAACCTAAATTAAAACAGTTTTTAAATATTGATTTTGAAATTATCTAAATTAAGAAACTAGCTAATTAAACTAAACTAATTAAATTAAAGAAAGCAAATAATCAATAATAAGAAATCCCAAGGAAAGAGAATCTACCACCATGAATGTAAATAAATAGTATCTAATTATATTTTTAATATTCATCCGTACTATATAAACAAATTCAAAATCACCATCATTCTTTCTTTAAAACTAATGTAAATAAAAATAGGTATCACCTGTATCCCCAATTATGGTGATCATAAGAGATCCTTCCTTTATTTTAAAAACAATTAAAGTACTTGAAAGAAAACACACGTTATAATAATAGTAATTTCAAAATCTATTTTAATTCGGGACGAATAATTAAAAATCAATTAGAATTAAATTAAGTTCATTACATCCATGGAGGTTTCATCCCTCCCCCTTGGGAGAGAATTTAGGCAAGCATATTAAATAAAAAAGACATAAAAATAAAATAATAATTCATCATTAAAATTAAAATTAAAATATTCGAATACAAACTATAGAAAATTAGAAAGTTAGAAAACGTTCTTGATTATGATGCTTGAACTAGCATGTATCGCACGGCTTTACGATGTCCACTCTTTTACCTTCAATACTTTGGCCACACGGCAACTAGTATATGGAGGATTTTCTCTATCTAGAACTCTTTAATACTATCTATTTTCTCTATCTATTTTTTTTCTATATTGTTTCTATATCTTTAGCTCTAAAGAATGGGTCTATATATAAGAATAAGATATAAAAGTTAAAAGGTTTAGGAAATTAAAATTATAGAAGAAATAACAAATATTAGTTCAATTAGGATTCTAATTAAGAGAGAATAAGGAGTTGTATTCGAATTAGGAGAGAAGATGGAATTGGAATATTCTTTCTTCTTTATCTTCCTTTTTGATCTTTAATTGACTTCTTCTACCTTTTTAGGCTTTTTATCATAATTTACTTATTCCCTACAAAAAGACAAAATAAATATTATTTCTCCATAATTTAAGCATTAATTATATTTTAACAAAATATTATTTGCGGGTTTAAGCAACAATTTTGGGCACTTATCACATTCTTACACCACTTGTTTATACATTTCACCATTTTCACGATGATATGACCGAAGAAGCGGCAAGCATTCACTATGAAAACAATGCAAACAAATCCTAACCACGCGAGAATCGAAAAATAATTATATCATTAGTGCCACGAAATTTGACCTCGAATCCTAAATTGTCGGTAATAAGCATAATGGATTTGCCTGGCATAATGGTTAACATCGCGATGAGTTATGTGAGTGTCATAGCTGTCGTCCGTACCCATATGACAGCATTTAAAAACCACATGAATACCTTTTGCTTCATTACACGAAACCAAGTTATTCCCATGCATGGGGAGCCGTGTGTAAGCAGTAGGACTATGCTTAAAGAGGCAACAAAAGATGATGTATTGAATGCCTAAACAAGATAGTACTCGCGAGGGTAATTAACTGCTATAATTGATTTTCCAGCTACAAAGTTTAAATTTTTGCCATGAATATTAGGAATTGTTTGGTCATTTTGATCCCAAACACCACCCGGGGGGTCAAGTCAAGCTTGGTAAGCCATACCAACTATTACAGTTGTGGCGATCAGTGGCACCTCCACCACCTCTTGTTCGGAGCAGGTGACTATCTAATTTTCTTTCTTCTCTCTTCACTTCTAGCCCCATTCATTCTCTCTTCACTTCTACCCTTTTATCTTTTGGACTAAATCTGATACTTCCAAACCTTCAGTACCTCCAATCACCATTTTCACTGTTTCCGGTCGTCGACCACCGCCTACCATTACCATTGTCAAATAATCCCATTCTTTATTCCATTGCCTCAAACCCAAATCAATACGAATTTCCTTTGAATCAAACAACTTCCATTTATTTATATCCCACGAGATGCAAATCAAGAAACTGATACTCTCTCTCCCCTCTTCCTTTTATCTCTACCCCTTCATTCTCTCTTCATTTCTCCCTCTTTATCTTTTGGACTAAATCCAATACTTCCACACCTTCAATACATCCGATCACCATCTTCACCGTCTAAGGCCGTTGGCCACCAACCACTATTAAATTGAAAATAAGAGAGAATAAGTTTTATTTCTAATGTATGAACTGATACAAGAGGACTGTATTTATTGGGTTATACACAAGGTGAGAATAAGGAACCATAATATAATAAGGAAAACCTAATTAATTATAATATATTCTAACACTCACCCTCAAGTTGGTGTATAGATATTAAGCGTGCCCAACTTGTTGATCATCTTGGAAAATGTCTTGTTGGAAAGAGCCTTAGTGAGAACATCGACTAATTGATCTTCCGAGCGTATATGAGGAACTGCGACTACATTTTTTTTCTAATTTCTCTTTAATAAATAATCTATCCACTTCCAAATACTTTGTTCTATCATGCTGAACTGGATTTTGAGCAATATCACATGCTGCCTTATTATCACAGTATAACATCATAGGTTATCTCGGCGGATAACCTAAATCAATCAATAGCAATTTCAGCCACGATAATTCTTGGATTTCTAGTGCCATTCCTTGATATTCAACTTCAGTGCTCGGGACAATTAAAAAAAAGGGCTTACTAGAGAAAGATTTTCACACTAAGGCCAAGGAATAATTTTTTTTTAAATAAAGGGCCTATTTTTTATTTTATTGATAATATGACATGTGTCTTTTTTTTTCATTATAAAATGACATCCCAACCCTTAAAATAAACTAAAAAAATATCAATATGCATTAAAATATGGACTGCAATATGAACTTTGCAGTCTATATTTCACTGCAATGTGAACTTTGCAGTCCATATTTCACTGCAATGTGAACTTTGCAGTCCATATTTTTAGTGCAAAGTTCATATTGCAGTCCATATTTTACTGCAATGTGAACTTTGCAGTCCATATTTTTAGTGCAAAGTTCATATTGCAGTACATATTTCACTGCAATATGAACTTTGCAGTTCATATTTTATTGCAATATGAACTTTGCAGTCCATATTTTTTGTGAAAATTTCATAAAAAGGGGTAATTTAGGTAATACATAACATGTTTTTATTAATTAAATGATATTTAAATTTATTCAAATACATTCATTTAAAATATAAAACAAAATAGGCCTCTTACACTAATTACCAATTAAAAATAGGCCCTTTATTCAAATTACCAATTAAAAATAGGCCCTTCATTCAAAAAAATATTATTCATTGGATTTTTGGTAAAAATCAATGTATAATAAGCCCTTCTACCTAATTTCTAGTTTCCTTAATCAATTAGGATTTAGATTAGTAGTTTCCTTATTGTGTTTAGATTAGTATTTTTTCTTATTCTATTTGGATTAGTATTTTCCTTATTAGATTTGTATTAGTATCTTCTACACCCTATTTAAAGGGAGATCATTGTATTATTTTTATATTTAAGACTTTATTCATAATAATATTGAGTGATTTAATCCTATTTGGTTTCTCACGAACTACTTGAACTTATCGGTTTGTCCGTGGCGTTCATTCGACTTATCAATCGGTATTCCGCACCCGATTGTGGCGTCTTCAATTTTCATCCTAATTTGATTGTAGAAACGGTCCAGGTTCCTAATTTGCTACTGTTTTCGTGTGTATCTGTGTCGAGGTTCGCATAACCAATTCGTTGTGTTTACGCGTTTCGTGCGATATCACCATAGGTCGTATCAGTTGGTATCAGAGGAGAGCTTCTACTTTCAGGTTTTTATCTTTTTATTTCTTGTTCTTGTTAGAGATTTAACTTGATTTAAAAAGAAACAAAAAAAAGGAATTAGAATCATAATTTTTTTTCAAAATCCCGTTGGGCTATCAAATTTCTTTATTTTAGCTATCGAAATGTCCTCGGATCGTCCTGATTTTTCGCACAAATAACAAATTTTTTTGTTCCGAACAACATATCCAAAAATCAGCCCGATCCAACGGTGCGATCAAAAGTTATAGCAGTTTTACGATAGCACCTACAAAAAAAATGTGATTTGCGAGTTTTAGTTATGGATGATTCAAAATTGATTACCGAGGCTTTCGTAGCTGAGGTGAGAAAGGTCTTTAGAGATGAATTTGATCCACTTCATAAGCGGTTGGAGAAAGTTTGTAAAAATCTAGATCAAGTTGAGAAGAGACAAGTCAAGCTATCACATATTGATCCTAATGGAAGAAGGAGAATTCATCCTAGAAAAAATAGGGTTGAAGATGATTGGGATCCAAGAATTGCTAATAGGAGACATGATGGTAGATTTAAAGAAGGTAGAGTTTGGAATAATAACAATATGTGTAGTATCAGGAAGAAGACTTATTCGAATGATCCAGAAAATTGGCGTAAATTGGAGAAGATGATAGAGGCTTATCTTGAATTCAACATGATGGGCAGCGTAGAGTCAAGTCCGAATGCAACATTTTGCGAACAAATCAATGTAAAGAGGAGGACAAGGAAGCCATAACTAAGACTTTATTCATAATAATATTGAGTGATTTAATACTCTTTGGTTCTTCACGAACTACTTGAACTTATAAGTTTGCCCATGACGCTTATTTAACTTATCAATTGGTATTCCGCACCAAGTTGTGGCGTCTTCGATTTTCATCCTAATCTGATTGTAGAAACGGTCCAAGTTCCTAATTTGCTACTATTTTTATGTGTATCTGTGTCGAGATTTGCACAACCAATTCGTTGTGTTTGCGGGTTTCGTGTAATATCACCAATGATGCGGACAAGGCTATATGGGCTCAAATCAACTTGTGTAGACCCATTAGAATAAATTAGAAGCTTTATTTTAAGTTGTTTTAATTATAAGAATTATTTCCTTATTCAATTAGGAATGTTTTCATTATTTAATTAAGAATGTTTTTCTTAGTCAATTAGGATTTAGATTAGTATTTCCTTATTGTGTTTAGATTAGTATTTTTTCTTATTCTATTTGGATTAGTATTTTACTTATTAGATTTGTATTAGTATTTTCTACACCTTATTTAAAGGGGGATCATTGTATTATTTTCATATCTAAGCCACTATCAAAGAATGAGCCAGAATCTAATTCTAATCCATCATTGGAGGATGAAGAGAGTGATCTACAATTCAAATCGTTGAAAGTAATTATAGTTCCAAGTGTGCAAATGAAAGAAGATAAAGAGGTACGACAAAAAGATATCATTCAAGCACAAAACATTATGCATGAAGCTCCAAAGATAGCTATTGACACGAACGTCATCATTACCGAGAAAAAAGAAGATATTCAAGTTGAAGGATTAGGTTTGAAGATTGTTGAAATTGAGCATATCGATTTTATTGGTATTGATAAGTTTAATATTAATCTGAATTACCAGCTAGTCAACTTCGTCAACAAATTGAGAAAAATTAAGTTGTTGTATGGGATACAGTTTGATGAGTTTCGACTTGCAAAGAATGTCAAACATCATAAATATTCGAAATATTTATTTTCATGGCATGGAAGATATCAAGATTTGAAGTGGTATTCGAGGGTTAGTTTTGTCAAAGAGTGGACGATTTGTGAAAAATGTAACATGAATTTGAGGATAAATCATTTTCAAGAGGAGGGGAATGATGCGGACAAGGCTAAATGGGCTTAAATCAACTTGTGTAGACCCATTAATATAAATTAGAAGCTTTATTTTAAGTAGTTTTAATTATAAGAATTATTTCCTTATTCAATTAGGAATGTTTTCATTATTTAATTAGGAATGTTTTCCTTAGTCAATTAGGATTTAGATTCGTAGTTTCCTTATTGTGTTTAGATTAGTATTTTTTCATATTCTATTTGGATTAGTATTTTCCTTATTAGATTTGGATTAGTATTTTCTACACCCTATTTAAAGGGAGATCATTGTATTATTTTTATATCTAAGACTTTATTCATAATAATATTGAGTGATTTAATCCTCTTTGATTCTTCACAAACTACTTGAACTTATTGGTTTATCCGTGGCATTCATTCGACTTATCAATCGGTATTCCGCACCCGGTTGTGGCGTCTTTGATTTTCATCCTAACCTGATTGTAGAAACGGTCCAGTTTCTTAATTTGCTACTATTTTCGTGTTTATCTGTGTCGAGGTTCGCACAACCAATTCGTTGTGTTTGCGGGTTTCGTGCGATATCACCGTAGGTCATATCATGTCTTTAGATAACTAAGAATCTTGATCACACCTGCATACGCTTCTCTCCAAGATTATACATGAATTCACTAATTATACTCAATGCATAAGAAATACCGGGCCTAGTATGTGCTAAGTACATTAGCTTTTCTACTAATCTCTAATAATGTGCTTTATCAACAGGCACTTGATCAGCTTCAATTTTCAATTTCAATCCTTCTTCCATAGGAGTATCTGATGGTTGACAGGCAAACATTCCAGTTTCACTTAGTAGATCTAATGCATAATTTCTCAAAGAGAGAAATATACCCTTCAAAGATTTGGACACTTTAATCACCAAAAAATACTTTAATTTACAAAAATCTTTCATCTCAAACTCTTCAGATAGATATTTCTTCAGTACTTCTCGTTCACGTGGGTCATCTCCAGAGACAACCATATCATCAACATAAATAATAAGTGCTGTAATTTTCCCATAGCACCTCTTTAAGAACAATGTATGATCATAATCGCTCTATTTGTAACCGAACTTCCTCATTGATCTAGCGAATCGTCAAACCAAGCTCTCGGAGACTGTTTTAAACCATATAAAGACTTTCTCATTTCATACTAAGAACAAAAATTTCTCCAAAGAAGACCTTATAATTAGCTTATCTAGTGTTCATCCAGTCTAAAGTATTTTCCTCACAAAAAAGGAAATTTCTCCAAGGAATACAATATACTTAGATCATCTAGCATTCATCCAGTCTTGTTCATAGCTTGAAACAAGAAAGAAGGTAATTTCATGTTATCATAAATAAAAATTTAAAGGGCCTATGCCCTAAATCCGATATGAATCAATAATAAAAATCTTAACATCCGTTAGAACACATTTATCTGAGATCCAAAGATATCATATATCGGAATATATAAGCACATTGGCACAAGGATCATATTTGATATTTCGGAGTACATTTTAAGAAATAAGGGGAATTTTTAAAACAAAATAGCAGAATGTTGTGCGTAATAATGAAACAACGCATGCAATTAAAATAAATGATGGACGTAAAGAACTATCTCTTAGCCCACTTTATACGCATGCAATATTAAAATAGTCTTTTGACTACAATACGTAGTATAATAAATCCCCATTGCTGTCGCGGCCAATTAATCAAAATTCTGCATATCTAGTATTGTAATTGTTATGGATTCGAGAAAATAGTAGCAGTAGCACCTAGGGATAACCAACTGGTACCTAATTTTGAAACAACATCACATCTAGTTGAAATTTTAACATCCACACCGCTCACACCTACCCCTATTCTATGCAAACAAAACGCGCAGTATAAACAAAACATCCTACATGTATTGTGAACATATTGCTCAAAATCCCATCTAATACTCTTCATCATCATTAACAAACTTAACTACTATAAGAACCAAACCAACCATCACAGAGGAAGATTTACAAGTCGCAATAAGAACCACCACATCTGAAAGTACACTAATTTGGCAAAACACTGTCGAACTCACACTTATAAACTTTTAATTATCTAAGTTTCAAAAAAGTGGAATTTGGCAAAACATTTCCTAATGCGAGGGTACAAAAGCTAAACTAATTAGTTATTTTAACTACCATATAAGAAAGTAACCGCCGCATCGTAAAGAGGAAATAGAGTGAATAAGACTTTTCCAAATTAATCTCATTCATTTAGATAGAATTGTAAAAATTAATTTTTGTATATTTTATATTATAACTTTTTAAATTATTGAAACATAATTTAGTAATAAAAACTAATTAACAAAAATTGTATTCTTCAAATATTTAATTACTTAATAATTCTTTAGAAACCAAGAAAACAAACATTGATTTCTTAATTATAATTATTTATATTTAATATTTGAAACTTTTTTATTATTAAAAAATAGATGATTAATATGGAAATAAATAAATTAGAATTTTGATATTTTGAAATACTATTAAATATAATTAACTATAATTATACTTAAAATTACCAAAGTGACATAACGCATGTAAGCCGTTAGATAAACAGTCGAGGATAAATCCTTAACCACCACTTATCTTTTTAATGAAAATTTTGTGATTTATTATATAGATTATATGTACAAGACTTGCAATTCCAATTTATCAAATCAAATGTTTTCATTATGTCAAAAATTATTCTCCAGCTAGAGTATATAGTATCTAGCATTCATCCAATCTAAAGTATTTTCCACACTAAGAAAGGAAATTTCTCTAAAGAAGACCTTTTAATTAGCTCATATAGCGTTCATCAAGTCTAAAGTATTTTCCACTCTAAGAAATGAAATTTCTCCAAAGAATACAGTATAATTAGCTTTTCTAGTGTTCATTTAGTCTTGTTCATAACCTGAAATGTGAAAAAAGGTAATTTCCTGTTACCATTAATAAAAATTCAAAGGGCATATGCCCTAAATCAAATCTGAATCAAAAATTAAAATCTTGAAATATATTCGAACTCATTTATTTAAGATCAAAATATATCATATATCAAGCAGTAAGATTATGCACATGGATAAAACAAAAGCTGAGGTGATAATTCCCAAAAACACAGTATACATAAAAGGGTTAGTAGAAGCCATGACGCAGGTATTAATAGATGCTTTACGATTATCACTGTAACGTTGTTTATCCTCTTTCCAAAGACCATCAGGAAGGTTAAGACTGGCTCCAAAAGCCGTAGATGCAATTGTGGATGCTTTTACTAGTATGGCATTCCCTTTGTTCTCGAAGAAATTTCCCGCCATGTGTTCCCATTTGTTTGCGCGCCTTTTAAGTATATTCTAGATTTTTTTATAATTTTCACTACTTTTTTTTATGATGTCCAAAGCTGTGAGACCTTTCTTATTTTTAGCCATCAATATATCATCTCTGCGAACCAAAAACATTATTGACTCGATGAAAACAATGCGAGTTATTACACCCAAGTGCAAATGGGCAGTCAAGAATAAATACTTGGTAAGTCTGAGGTCGATCCACGGAGAGGAGGGCAATTCTTTTAGTTAGGAAGGTTTCTTTCAAAAGGAAGAATAGAAAAATAAACGAAAGATGAAATATGGAGAGAATATAATGTAGATTAATAACTAAAATAACTAGTGGCAATAAAACTAAATAAAACATATAACTAAAACTAATCCTAAAGGTAGCGAAACATTATTAACCTAAAAGCAACCTAATTAAAATAAAATGAACATGAAAAAAGGCTAAATAAAATAACTAATAAAAACAGCATACTCAATTAATTAAACACATGAAAAACTTTAAGTAAAATTAAGAATAAAAAACGTTAGGGGTATCCATAAGTTCCGAGCAACACAACGGGCAACTAAGTGAACCGGGAATCATTTTCTAATTAATTTTCCTTTAAAAATCAGCCTACTATCCACAAGGTAATTGATTTCATAAACTCATATCTTTCACAATTATTCATGTGTGACATGAACTATACATACCAATATTGATTATGAAATCAATTCGTATTACCTAATTTTACCGAAAATACTTATTTATTAAAGTGAAGTAGTGCTTGACACTACAAAACCTTTTATTAAAAGTGAGTTTAGAAATATTAATTAAAAATCAAGATTTAATTCAAATAGTTTAAAACATGATTGAAATCAAATTTGAACTAAAACGGGTGGCGGAAACACAAAATCGGCAATTTCGGTATCAAAAAGTAAGGTTTAAAACAAATACCAAAAATAGCGCGCTCTAGTTTGAAATTTAAAAATATATATAACCAATTAATTTATAGAGTATAGACTGTTCTCTAACTCGACTAGTTATGATTTAGCGCAAAACAACGATTCAAACTAGTTTTGTTCTTTTATCGAATATTTTATTAAATTTCTCATAAAAGCATGTGATTAGCATACTAGGATAATAATTTAATAAAAATCAGATTTATAATGACCTATTAACCTATAGAAAATTAATTAGAATTGAATTCAGGTCTAAAAAATTATTGCGTCACCATACCCGTTCCTTACGGACCCCCTAATTAACTAACTAGCTAGCCATAATCAAAGAAAACATGCAGATACTCTTAGAAATCATGAAAAACAGTAAACACATACCTAATAATGTAAAAAATCAGATTTGAAAACTTTTGGCTTTGACATTTTGCAATTTCGATTTAAAACGAAAATTTTATAGCAAAAAGGGTAAATAAACTCAAAACCGACAAGAACTAAACCAAATCGACCTAAACTCTAAGAATTCTGGAAAGTAATATTCTTAATGATCAAGGATGAATCACACATGAATAGCATGGAAAAACAATAAACTATTTGAATATAAAACAAGAATCAAGCATAAATCGACAAAAAAACAGATCTATAAACCCTAGAACTAGCCCCAAAAACTTCGATTTAAGGTTGATTCAAGAATATATATGATCTCAAGTAACTAATCTATGAATCGCAAAGCAAACAAACAAATAAAAGCAATCGAATTGAAGGAAAATAGAAAACTAGGGTTTACCCGAAACGCGATTAAGACTTGACGCGAACTCCGATTGATGCGTCGTTTTCGCATACGTGTAGGTAATTCAAAGATATACAACTTTTATTTATGGATATTTCTTCAAATTATCAATGGATAAAAACTTTGATCAGCTACAACTTCGGACTTTTTACAGTAATTCCTGGTTTTCTTCAGAAACTTCAGGAATCGAATCATTTGAGCTTCTTTTCTCTTGGAATCACTCTTGGATACTTGCATTCACTTAATTCATGTTTGGGGACTTTCTTGTTCTCTTCTTGCTAGTGCTTTGGGATAGTTTACGGAGTTTTCCTAGCATCGGGCCTTGGAATGGATATTGATTTTTTCTGATGGGCATTTTTCTTGCACTTTTTTCCATTCAACCTTTTTTTCTTGCATCCAACATCAGTTACTTAACCACTTTAGGCCTGGAAAATAGCTTACTAGCATAGAAATACAATGCAATGCCTCATTTTCATGCTTAGATTGGATTTATATGCAATTTTTGATTTTAGACAGTAATTAAAAGCAAATTGAGCTTTGTTTAAGACATTAGAAATGTAATTTTTAAGCTAAATCAATCACCATTTGCAAAATACACACCCATATATATATATATATATATCGAGGTAAATAAAAATGTACAATTAAGACAAAAGACAGCGATGTATACCAACTGGAATCAATATATTGTATTATAGTCTATGATGAAACTAAATGCAAATATCACAATGTATGCATAGGGAGAAAGTCATAAGACGAGTACTTCACATCATATTTAATTATTTGATACATTTAAGAGGTGGCAAAATGAATTGATTAGCTTGGGTTGGGTTCTAATGGGCTGAGCCCAAACCAACCTGCTTACATAACGAGGCTAAACGGGTTGGGTCGTAAATAAAATAGATTATAATGAGTTGGCCTGTTAGGCTAATAAAAGCTTCATTGTTAAGAAACTATTAGCAATTCTAATTTTAAATAAGTAAAAGTGTAAAAAGTCCAAATTTAAACAACCATCCTTATAAAACTCGGAGACAATAAATAATTACAAACAAAAAAATTTAGACTTTTAACATAAAAAGTCCGTGCCAAGACTTTTAATATAAATACTATATATGTCTTATATATTATATAATTAAACACGTACAAGGAGTTTAATATATAAATAAAATAATCAAATTATCTCTTTCGTGGTGGAAATTAGTATAAATAATGTTAAAGGAGAACTTGAACTCAAGATCCTTAGCATAAAAATCACATTCACTTACAACACATTTGATAGTACACTAATTTGGCGAATTATTGCCAAACTTGCACTTATAAACTTTTATCTATCTAAGTTTCAAAAAAAGGGAAGTCGGAGAAACGTTTCTTGATGAAAGGGTACAAAAGCTAAACTAATTAGTCATTTTAACTAACATATAAGAAAGCAACCACCACATATAAAAGAGCTAAAAAGTGAAGATGACATCTCCTAATTAATCTAATTCATTTAGATAGAATTGTAAAGATTAATTTTTGTACAATTTATATTATAATTTTTTAAATTATTAAAACATACTTTAGTAATAAAAATTACTTTACAAAAATTTTATTCTTCAAATATTTAATTACTTAATTATTCTTTAGAAACCATGAAAACAAACGTTGATTTCTTAATTATAATTAAAAGAAACCTAAATATTCTTAATTATAATTATTCATATTTAATATTAGAAACTTTTTTTTATTATTAGGAAATAGATAATTAATATGGAAATAAATTAATTAGAATTTGGATATTTTGAAATACTTTCAAATCTAATAAAATATATAATTAGCTACAATAATACTTTAAATCATCATGTTTAAAGTATTTTCCACACTAAGAAAGGAAATTTCTCTAAATGACACCTTATAATTAGCTCATATAGTATTCATCCAGTCTCAAGTATTTTTCATACTAAGAAAGGAAATTTCTCCGAAAAATACATTATAATTAACTCGCCTAGCGTTCATCCAGTCTTGTTTATAGCATAAAACATGAAAGAAGGTAATTTCCTGTTACCATAAATAAAAATTCAAAGGGCATTTGCCTTAAATCTAATTTAAATCAACTATAAAAATCTTGAAATCCATTCGACGCATCTATATGAGATCTGAATATACTATATAACAAGTACATGGATAAAACAAAAGCCAATGTGGTATTTCCTAAAAACACAGTATACATAAAATGTTGGTAGAAGCCATGACCCAGGTACAAATATATGCATTACAATTATCACCGTAACTTCGTTTATACTCTTGCCAAAGATAACCAAGAGGGTTAAGACCGGCTTTGAACACTATAGATACAATTATGGATGCTCTTATTAGTATATATCTTTCCGTTTGTTCTCAAATAAGTTTCCCACCATGTGTTCCCATTCGTTTGCACGCATTTTAAGTAAATTCTAGATCTGTTCATAATTTTCACTACTTCTTTCTGCGTGTCCAAAGTTGCAAGACCTTTCTTAATTTTAGCCATCAAAATATCATTTTTACAAACCAAAAACGTCACCATTTGTAAATACACACCCCCATAGATATATAGTGAGGTAAATAAAAATGTACAATTAAGACAAATGACGACGATGTATATAAAGTAGAATCATTATATTACATTAGAGTCAATGGTGAAACTACATGCGAATAAATCCTTAACCACCACATATCATTTTAATAAAAGTTTTGTGAATTGTTATATATATTATATATAAAAGACGTGCAATTTCAGTTCATCAAATCAAACGTTTCCATTATATCCAAAAGTATTGTCCGCCTAGAGCATATACCATATAGCATTCATCCAGATTAAAGTATTTTCCACACATACAAATAAAATTTCTTCAAAAAAGACCTTGTAATTAGTTCATCAAGAGTTCCTTTACTTAAAAATAATTTTCACACTAAGAAAAAGAATATATTATAATTAGCCCATCTAGCGTTCATCCATTCTTGTTTTTAGTTTAAAACGTGAAATAAAAATTTAGAGGGCATATGCCTTAAATCCAATCTGAATCGAAAATAAAAATCTTGAAATCTATACGAACTCATCTATATAAGATCAAAATATATCGTATATCAAGTAGCAAGATTATGTTCATGGATAAAACAGCGGTCTTACCCCTTTTAGCTGCCATATGAAGAGGCGTTTTTCAATTATTGTCCTGGAGAAGACAGGTATCTTGATTTAATCTAGCAGTAGCAAATGCCTCACAATCTGTAGGTGCCCATTCGTCGAAGCCAGGTGGAGCGGGGAAGCCCTATTCAAATATAATTCTGTGGCTAATTCTGACCTTGTACTCAGTATATTTATTACCCCTTCCAAGTTACCACGCGCATCCACTATGTGTAAGGGCGTTCGTCCTTTGCCGTCAACTTGATCTATATCATTCTGGATCTAGATCTCCATCTTTTTGTTTTCTAAATAAAAACCCAACCCTAAACACCACCACGCCCCCTCTCTCTCCCCCAGTTTATTTTTTTTAATTTCTATTATTATTTGGTTTGACTTTATTATTATGATTGTTACTCTAGAAAACGAGAGTGAAGAAAAAAACTTATCAGATAAAAGGTTTGGTAAATGGATGACTTAGGTACAAATAATGCCTTACGATTATCACCGTAACTTTGTTTATCCTTCCGACAAAGATAATCAGGAGGGTTAAAATCGGTTCCGAAAAACATATATGCAATTATGAATGCATTTACTAGTATAGCATTCCGTTTATTCTCGAAGAAGTTTCTCGCCATATGTTACCATTTGTTTGCGCGCTTTTTAAGTAGATTTCAGATTTGTTCATAATTTTCATTACTTCTTTCTACGATGTCCAAAGCTGCGAGACCTTTCTTATTCTTAGCTATCAATATATCGTCTTTACGAACTAAAAACGCCACACTTTGTAAATACACACCACTATATATATATATATATCCAGGTAAATAAAAACGTACAATTAAGACAAATGACGACGATATATACGAAATATAATAAGTATATAATATTATATTAGAGTCAATGGTGAAACTACATGAGAATAAATCCATAACCACTACATATCATTTTAATAAAAGTTTTGTGAATTGTTATATAGATTATATATAAAAGACGTGCAATTTCAGTTCATCAAATCAAACATTTTCATTATATCCAAAAGTATTGTCCGCCTAGAGTATATACCATATAACATTCATCCAGATTAAAGTATTTTCCACACATAGAAATGAAATTTCTTCAAAAAACACCTTGTAATTAGTTCATCAATTGTTCGTTTACATAAAAATAATTTTCACACTAAGAAAGAAAATTTCTACAAAGAATATATTATAATTAGCCCGTCTAGCGTTCATCCATTCTTGTTCTTAGTTTAAAACGTGAAATAAAAATTCAGAGGGCAAATGCCCTAAATCCAATCTGAATCGAAAATAAAAATCTTGAAATCTATTCGAACTCATCTATCTAAGATCAAAATATATCGTATATCAAGTAGCAAGATTATGTACATGGATAAAACAGCGTTCTTACCCCTTTTAGCTGCCATATGAAAAGGCGTGTTTCAATTATTGTCCTGGAGAAGACAGGTATCTTGATTTAATCTAGCAGTAGCAAGTGCCTCACAATCTGTAGGTGCCCATTCGTCGAAGCCAGGTGGAGTGGGGAAGCCCCATTCAAATCTACTTCTGTGGCTAATTCTCGCCTTGTACTCAGTACATTTTTCACCGCTTCCAAGTTACCACGCGCAGCCACTATGTGTAAGGGTGTTCGGCCTTTTCCCTCAACTTAATCTATATCATTCTGGTTCTGGATCTCCATCTTTTTGTTTTCTATATAATAACCCAACCTTAAACACCACCACACCCCCTCTCTCTCCCCCAGTTTATTTTTTTATTTTTTTTAATTTCTACTATTATTTGGTTTGACTTTATTAATATGATTGTTACTCTAGAAAACGAGAGTGAAGAAAAAAACTTATCAGATAAAAGGTTTGGTAAATGGATGACCTAGGTACAAATAATGCCTTACGATTATCACCGTAACTTTGTTTATCCTTCCGATAAAGATAATCAGGAGGGTTGGAATCGGTTCCGAAAGACATAGATGCAATTATGGATGCATTTACTATTATAGCATTCCGTTTATTCTCGAAGAAGTTTCTCGCCATATGTTACCATTTGTTTGCGCGCTTTTTAAGTAGATTTCGGATTTGTTCATAATTTTCATTACTTCTTTTTACGATGTCCAAAGCTGCGAGACCTTTGTTATTCTTAGCCATCAATATATCATCTTTACGAACTAAAAACGTCACCATTTGTAAATACCTACCCCCATATATATATATATATCGAGGTAAAAAAAACGTACAATTAAGACAAATGACGACGATGTATACGAAATAGAATAAGTATATTATATTATATTATAGTCAATGGTGAAACTATATGAGAATAAATCCATAACCACTACATATCATTTTAATAAAAGTTTTGTGAATTGTTACATAGATTATATATAAAAGACGTGCAATTTCAGTTCATCAAATCAAACATTTCCATTATATCCAAAAGTATTGTCCACCTAGAGTATATACCATATAACATTCATCCAGATTAAAGTATTTTCCACACATAGAAATCAAATTTTTTCAAAAAACACCTTGTAATTAGTTCATCAAGTGTTCGTTTAGTTAAAAATAATTTTCACAATAAGAAAGAAAATTTCTACAAAGAATATATTATAATTCGCCCATCTAGCATTCATCCATTCTTGTTCTTAGTTTAAAACGTGAAATAAAAATTCAGAGGGCATATGCCCTAAATCCAATCTGAGTCAAAAATAAAAATCTTGAAATCTATTCGAACTCATCTATCTAAGATCAAAATATATCGTATATCAAGTAGCAAGATTATGTACATGGATAAAACAGCGTTCTTACCCCTTTTAGCTGCCATATGAAGAGGCGTGTTTTAATTATTGTCCTGGAGAAGACAGGTATCTTGATTTAATCTAGCAGTAGCAAGTGCCTCACAATCTGTAGGTGCCCATTCGTTGAAGCCAGGTGGAGTGGGGAAGCCCCATTCAAATCTACTTATGTGGCTAATTCTCGCCTTGTACTCAGTACATTTTTCACCGCTTCCAAGTTACCACGCGCAACCACTATGTGTAAGGGTGTTCGGCCTTTTCCCTCAACTTAATCTATATCATTCTGGTTCTGGATCTCCATCTTTTTGTTTTCTATATAATAACCCAACCTTAAACACCACCACACCCCCTCTCTCTCCCCC
Source organism: Lonicera japonica (assembly GCA_021464415.1). NCBI lineage: Eukaryota > Viridiplantae > Streptophyta > Magnoliopsida > Dipsacales > Caprifoliaceae > Lonicera > Lonicera japonica. The sequence goes on along the minus strand of CM038466.1, from coordinate 77,047,679 downwards.
AGTTTATTTTTTTATTTTTTTTAATTTCTACTATTATTTGGTTTGACTTTATTAATATGATTGTTACTCTAGAAAACGAGAGTGAAGAAAAAAACTTATCAGATAAAAGGTTTGGTAAATGGATGACCTAGGTACAAATAATGCCTTACGATTATCACCGTAACTTTGTTTATCCTTTCGACAAAGATAACCAGGAGGGTTAAAATCGGCTCCGAAAGACATAGATGCATTATGGATGCATTTACTAGTATGGCATTCCATTTTTTTTCGAAGAATTTTCTCGCCATATGTTACCATTTGTTTGCGCGCTTTTTAAGTAGATTTCGGATTTGTTCATAATTTTCACTACTTCTTTCTACGATGTCCAAAGCTGCGAGACCTTTCTTATTACTACAAAAAAACATTTTTTGAGACGATACATATGGGACAGCCGTGTTGTTCATAATTTTCACTACTTCTTTCTACGATGTCCAAAGCTGCATGACCTTTCTTATTCACTACAAAAAAACATTTTTTGAGACGATACATATGGGACAGCTGCGTTGATCTGTGCCAAATAAAAGAATATATGGGAAGGCCTAAGTGACTGTGCCAAATACTTAATTTAATTGAGACGACATTTTTTTCCTGTCCTACAAAGATATTTTATGCCCGCGGCAATTTCTCCCACCAATGTTAATGGCACTAATATTTCATTATATGAGACAGCATTTAGAACAACTGTGCCATAAGCTCAAATTTTATTTTTACACCGTGCCATAAAATCAAAAGGGGATGCAAATTATATTTGTTCTTCTCTCTATTCTCTTCTCTCGCTACCAATTCCTTTAGCGCGCTCACTCTCTCTCTTTTCTCTATCTCTTTTCTCTCTCTCTCTCTCGCTACCAATTCCTCGCCATTCATCATCTCGGTTCATCATTCCACGAGCTGCCCTCCCCTTGCCATTTATCATCACACTGACCTGCGCGCCCTACCCCTCACCATTCATCATCTCAAGCGAGGCTTTGAAGAATCTACTCAATCATATTCTTCAAAGGTACAAATCTTACTATAAGAAAATCCCTAAATCATGTATACATAGAAAGCCCTAAATCGATTTTACATAAAAAGCCCAAAATCATGAATTAAAATTTTATTTGCCTATTTTCTTATGTTTTATGATTGTTTACATAAAAAGCCCTAAACTCTCTACTCATTTTTCTTTCTGTTGCCTTAAAATTTTATTTGTTTCTTGTTTATTTATTTTGTTTTTATAGATTTGTAATATAGGAATGAGGGTGTAAGAAGGAAGTGAAGGCCGACTACTTCAGAGAATTGAAGGTCTCTCTCTCTACTCTTAATATTAATCATTACATAAATATGTATATATAAACATTGTTCTCAAGATTATCCATGCTTTTGACAAATTATTTTTACCTATTTGTTGTGAAGTGGATTAACTTGGTATATGCTTAACTTTGCTCTGTAAGAATGAAATGATGTTTTTAAAAAAATCCTTTTTTTTCAAAGTTGTTTTTGTATACTGTTGGTACTTTGGTACTCCATATATTTCTTACAACTGAAAATTGCTACTCTGTTCTATTTGAAATGGAGAAAAATGGAGGATATCTATTATGACTATGATAAAAATTATGACATTGAAATTATTGGGGATTGGTGGTACTGTAACTAATTTTGACTACAACCATTACGGATGGCAATAAAACCCAACCCGATGGATTTTTGACTCGACCCAACTTAGATGGGGAGAGTTCGGGCAGTTTTTTTTAAACACTAAGGTGGGTTTGGGTTTTGAAGAAAAAACCTGGTGTGGTACCATAACATAATGACCTGTTAGAATTCTATTTCTCCACCTTTTGCTACAATTCTAACCAACGAGACCCATTTCTCTTTCCTCTTTCAAGTATTCAATTGTATTTAAAAAAATAAAAATTCAATTTAATAGTTAATAGTTGTGGTTACATTTTTTACTTATTAGTTGATATAATCATGTTATCAAGTTTTTGCACTCTTGACCCACACTCCAGTGAGCATAAGTGGCAGTGGAGAATCTATTTAACTTTGTAGCGGAGTACTTTTTTAGTTTTTACTAAGTAATTTTCCAGTAAGGATCTTGTGTTCCCTTTGGTGTATAAGTAATTAGTATGCTTAACCTTTACATTTCTAATGTTCTGTTTTTTATAAAGGTTAATTGAAGGATTTTTTTAATGATTTCAGATATGGCTGCTTTGCATGTGATTTATGATCATTGACGACTAAGCTTACATGGAAAGTAAAAGTAAAATATAACACTAATTTCATAATAGTACTGCTAGTTTTGGCAAAGCATTTTGACTTGGTATGTTCTAATTATTTGTGTTATATGCAATTATCATAGTTCAAACTTTGACCTTCAACATTTTAAATTCTTAATTTATAAGCATTACACTTCCATTTACACAGTTGAGAGAGAGATTGGATGTTGGGGATGTGAAATTACTTGCGTAACTGCTCATTCTGGAGCGAATTTTCTTTGATCCTAATTTTGTTGAAGACCTGGAATCAACTTTTGAAGATGTTATGATAAGAACAATATCCTAGTTGCAATAAACTATTGAAGAACTCATTGGTACTGCTGACAAGGTAAGGGAAATCTCCTCTGCAACATTCTTATGGAGTTATGGTTTATGCTTATAATTGCCTTTGAATCTATAAACAGTGGCCTCTCTCATGTTTTAATAATAACAAATGAATAACAGAAATGTAAGGATGAAAGCAATAAAGTGATCCAATTTTAATTGAAGTTGGATTGCCAAAAGCAATCCCAATCTGCTTCTGACACAACTTAAAATAACGCGCTTCGATATAGCCCAAGTGCAGGCACGTCAAGTTGTAATATAGTCTCGGAAGTCCGAGTGTCGAACCACAGGGATAAGTGAAAAGGAATGGAATGGATTACGGATTAAGTGGTTTTCAGATTTTGTGTGAGTTGGATTTGTTGTGAAACAACGTAAATGTAAAACGGTTGCGAAAATTAATAAGAAAGCACTAAGGTAGGTGGAGGTGGGGGAAAACGATTTAAGAGACGGTGACCACTAGCTCATACAAAGATTACAACACAAGATTTCTCGAAATATGGGGAATGTTGGTGTATCTTTCAATAGCAAAGGGTGCGACGCTAGGCGACTCATTCCCGAGTTGAAGCCATATCGAGAAAGAGACAAACGACATTCCACCAAAGACGGGGTTATCATTCCTACCTCTTAGCTACGGGTGTGAAGCAAGGCAACCCATTCCCGATGAAGCTAATCCGAGATAGATATGACAAACTCATCATTAAAAGATTTAACATAAAGCAAGTGTAGTAATCTCATGATTTAAAGAATGAAAATTATAAAGTGAATCCTAACAATGAAACGGAATAAAGCTTATGGGATAAATTAGTCAACTCATCATTTATCACATATGGTAGAAAATAAAGAGTCTAAGTATCACATAAAGTGTAAGAAGCACTCAATATATCAATAAATGAATCAAAGATAAGCTAAACAAATTTAAAATCCATCTATGGAGTTTTAAGAACTATTCATAATTTCTATGAAGAGGGAAAAACTCCATGGATGGGGGAAAGGGACTACAAGCTTTTTAGAACCATATGAATATGTTGTATGCTCATTAACAACCAAGAACTAAATATACAAGGCATATAAAGTCTTAACTTAATATGAAAATACCTAGAAAGCTTGACATAATGGAAGATATGATGAAGAAGAAGAAGATTCACAAATATTTATCAAACTTTAAATATGGATTGAGCCATTAATCACCAAAAATCATATCATAATCAACCTCCGTAACCTTAGTAATAGACTACTCCATAATAGATGCAAGAACAAATATTATAGATGAAGAAATCATTCTTACAAATTAAAATACTTACAAGGAAAAATGAAGAACAAAGAACAAGAGCTCTCCCTTCTCTCTCCAACTTGCAAGTGTTTTAAAACTAGATAATCCTCCTAGAAGCTAAGAATTCTATTATATATTAAAAAGGGGCAAAATATCTAAACAAATATCTAAAATAGCTTGAACCACAAAATAGCCCATTTTGGGTGTGAAAAGAGTAAGTTGGAGGCCATGATCGATCATGGCTTTGCCCATGATCGATCATGAAAGTGTTCTGCCAGAAATTTTGTAAGCCATGATCGATCATGACTTTGCCCATGATCGATCATGGGTCTAGAACTTGTCACTCAGCACATTTGCAAGCTACTAGGCTTGCTCTTGATCACCACATGCCCTGCCATTGTATCCCAAACCTACGAAAACATGGAATACTACAAAATATACACCAACTTGGGCCACGTTAGATACAACACTCGCTAAGGCATTAATCTCGAGATAAGTGGATAATTAGGCAGAATTAAAGCAACAAACGCGTCAAGCGACTCCGGGAAGGAGCTTAGACATGACAATATTATGCGTTTATCAACTCCCCTCAACTTATCTCTTGCTAGTCCCTTAGCAAGACAAAAAAATAATAATTACAAAAGCACTACGCTATACAAAAAGTTGTTAACTTCTAAGTTCCCAAAGAAGACGAGTTGCATCTCGTGAAGGTTTTCAGAAATGATACCTACAAACATCAGAAGTTTGATCATGATGAATGACGAGAATGAAGATTCAAGTTTCAATTTGCAAAGCAAGAGGCATTACTATCAATTTTCCAGAACGACGGACTTTCGAATGATCATCTAATTCGCCTATCTCCTTTAGAACACAATCCCATATTCTCCAATGCTCACATACTAGACTTCGATTCAAACAATTCGATATAAACACAAAGAGTCATAATCATTCGAGAAGGAAGAGATAACTTTTTCAAAAACAAAAGCTCAAAGATTTATCGATTCTAAACACTTTCTTTATCTTTTACTTGGAAATTTTTGCTAAATTAGATCAGGGCGGTTTTCATCTCTACGAGGGGCAGCGGTCTCACTTATCGAATTTTCTCATTACTGCTCATTCATTGGAGCTAGAAGGAAGCTATTCACCCTTTCCCATATGGTAACCTATACCCATCCATAATATTAGACAAAGAGACTTAAGATTTAGTCAAGTGAAGCTTTAAGTCAATATTAGGATAAAAGTCATCCAAGTTGTCAAAGTGCTATGCTTTTGTCCTCTCATTGGAGGATTTTTTCGAAAAAGCTTCCATTATTTTTGGACAAAAATTTCTCTTCTCTCAATGAAAATAAATCTAAGTGTTATTACCGAATTGAAAACAACCAAATCAATCTAGCATGCGGAACAGGCAAATATGACGGGATATGAGACTAAGTGGGGCAAAGCAATTTAGATTATCATTCAACATCCTATCTAGATCAAAGAATTCAAGCCAAAAGCTAATGAAACAATAATCTTCATCGAACAAAATATCAATCAATCATCAATTTTCAAACTTCTCAAAAAAAATATTGAACAAATCTCTTCTACTCATGGAAATGACTGATAGCAAGCCAAACAAAATAAACACAAAATAACGTACCCCCCTCAACTTGAAACACACATTGTCCCCAATGTAAAGAGAACAATAACAACGCACGGAAGGGCTATTTTGGCTTTGCTTTCCATAAGACATTTATAAGAGATAAACAAAAATTATTCACAAAACGGGTTAGAATTAGAATTCAAAAAGCAAAAACTATAATATTCAACCATTAAAACCAAGTTCTAAAGTTAACATCATATCTGAAATCTAATACAACCCAAAAGAAATACAATAAAGCTAAGCATAAATATAAGTACTTAAGGAGTTTCCAGGATTAACAAATATCATCACATGTCGGGAGGTGGGGGTGGGGGAAAACGACCATAGAACTCCTCAAATTGGCGGCGTATAAAATCCTGTTGAGCCGCCATATGAACTTCCACCCTAGAAGCAATCTCCGCCTCCATATGATCTTGGCGGACCAGCATATCATCCACCCTCGAATTAAGAGCATCAAACCCAGCGTGCATCGTGGCATTCATTTGCTCAAATTGCTCTATCAAAAATGTCATATTATCGTCCACAGGTCCCGTACTTGCTCTTCTTCTTCTTCTTGAAGGACCCGGGACGTCCGTTCCCGCTTCTTCTGGTGCTTCTTCTTCGGACTCGACTGGTGGAGGTGCGGCCGAGGAACTTGGCCTGTTTTTTAGTTGCCCGGCGGCTCTAGCCTGGGTGGACCTGTTTATCGGGGCACGCTGAATTTTTCTGACATCGGTGTCCCTTTCTTGGACACCCGCTTCCAAACAAATGCGGGTCAGAAGCACACCAAATTTTATCGTTTCATTGTGAGCTACCGTGTCATAGACTTTCATGATTTTACGCATTATGTAGCGTACCAAGCAACACGGCCTATTTCGAGCAATGACATATAAAACATAGGCATGATAGGTGTACAAATGTTGAATATGCGAGGTGGGATCTAACGCATTGGCTACAACAAGCCACAGGGTCCTGAATTGTGGTGCTAAATTGTTCTTATCGAATTGTGTGCCAATCCAAGTCATTGGACGACCGGCTAAGAACGTAGCCAAGTCGTCATCAGTGGGGTATACAATACGGGCTGAATGAGGGAGGTCATAGCTGCCATCCGGCAATGCCGGAATCCCCGTGACTCTACTAACAACCTCGAGGTTGAAATGTACAGTTCTCCCACGTACGTGGGCAACATAGGCATAAGCAGCATTGGGCACACGCACCAAACTTGCAACAAATTCACGACATAGAGTGAGATTACATTGATTACCTGGTTGTCGCAAATATTGCACCCACCCCTCGTGTCTTTCGAATGTTCCCATTTGAGGGAAATCGTCCAAGGCACCAATAATCACAGGCCTCTCGATCATCACAGCCCGGTTCCTGAAAGCGTAATTCCACCAATCGTACTCCTGACGGCTACGGAACCCGCGGTACCCACCCCTCGCGGCTTGAAGCTCTTCTGGCTTGTTAACTGGAGTAATGGCAGCCATTGATGTGGGGAGAGGGGAGAAATAGAGAGAAATTTCAAAATTTTGGGGAGTAGGGCTCGAAATTGGGGGTTTGGGGTTTTAGAGAGAGAAAGAGTTGTTGATGATAGATGGGTTTGGAGTTTGGGGTGAAATTAAGAGTTTATGGAGGTGGAAAGGCTAGGGGAGGGTTTGATATGATGATTGTTGAAGGTTTGAAGAAGGGAGATGGAGAGAAATGGGAGTTAGAGAGAAAATGGGGCACGATTTTGGGGGTTTAGAAACGGATGCTCTGTTTTTAAGAGGGACCATGATCGCTCATGGCTTTGCCCATGATCGATCATGGAAGTCCACTGCCGCAGGAAAATTTCACCATGATCGATCATGGCTTTGCCCATGATCGATCATGGAAGTGCACTGCCTCCTCAATTTGATCCCATGATCGATCATGGGTATAACCATGATCGATCATGCCTTCAACAAAAATTCTCCCATGAGATTTCTTCACTTAAAACACCTTTCCACTCCCCCCCAACTTGGTCCAGCTCGATCCAATCTCGCCCGAAAATTCCTGAAACTCAAAAATACTACAAAAAACATTATTTACAGAATCGACCTATGCTTGTTAGGCATAAGTCGGGTTTTCGAGAGGGGTGGACTCCTCTCGAATTGGGAATTCCAAAAATGGCTTTAAACGTTGACCATTAACTTTGAAAACATAGCCGGTTTTGGGATCCTCAACTTGCACAGCCCCAAAAGGAAATACATGACGGACAATGTACGGGCCGGTCCAACGAGACTTCAATTTCCCGGGGAAGAGATGCAGACGAGTATCATAAATAAGAACTTTGTGCCCAAGTTTGAATTCTTTCCTTAAAATAGATTTATCATGAAAAATTTTGGCACGTTCCTTGCTTATCTTCGCATTATCATATGCATCTCTTCTCAATTCCTCGATTTCATCAATTTGCAACTTACGGTCAAGCCCGGCTTTTTCGAAATCACAGTTAACCATCTTAGTTGCCCAGTATGATTTGTGTTCCAACTCTACTGGCAAATGACATGGTTTTCCATATACAATGCGATAGGGAGACATATCTAGAGTTGTTTTGTACGCAGTACGGTAAGCCCAAAGTGCATCAGTCAGTCTTAACGACCAATCCTTGCGGTTCGGGTTTACCGTTTTCTCTAGAATCTGTTTGATCTCCCTATTTGCCAGCTCGGCTTGACCGTTAGTCTGAGGGTGATAAGCGAGCGACACTTTGTGATTTACACCATACTTTTGCATTAATGATTGAAATGGTCTGTTGCAAAAGTGAGTACCACCATCGCTTATTATTGCCTTGGGCGTGCCAAAACGTGCAAGAATGTGTTCTTTCAGAAATCGGATCACCACTTTGTGATCGTTTTTCTTACACGCTTGGGCTTCCACCCATTTCGAAACATAATCTACGGTAACTAAAATATAAAGATTACCGTAGGAGGATGGGAATGGTCCCATAAAATCGATGCCCCAGCAATCGAAGATTTCAATCATCAGGATTGGATTGAGTGGCATCATATTCCTCTTGGAGATCCCTCCAAGCATTTGGCATCTTTGACATGCCTTGCAAAAGCGTTGTGCGTCCTTAAAAAGCGACGGCCAATACAATCCACTTTGCAGAATCTTCGCGGTGGTCTTCTTTGCCGAGAAGTGTCCTCCGCAAGCCTCAGAATGACAGAAAGATAGAGCTCTCTCCACTTCTTCCTCTGGGATGCACCGTCTGATAATCTGATCCGCACAATACTTAAACAGGTACGGTTCATCCCAATAGAATCGACCCACTTCACTCAAAAACCTTTTTCTATCTTGTGCGCCCCATGACTTTGGTATCTTGTCAGTTACAAGATAATTTACAATGTCTGCATACTAGGGGAGCGTCGAGATTGCCAATAATTGTTCGTCTGGAAACGAATCTTGGATCGGGCTTTCTTCAATGTTGTTCGTAAAAGTGAGTCGAGACAGATGATCGGCCACCACGTTCTCGACTCCCTTTTTGTCCTTGATGCTTAAATGGAATTCTTGCAATAAGAGTATCAACCTCAAAAGCCGCGGCTTGGCATCTTTCTTTGTGAATAGATACTTCAATGCCGCGTGATCCGTGAAAATCACAATTGGCGATCCTATCAAATAGGATCGGAACTTGTCTAGGGCGAAGACAATTGCTAGAAGCTCTTTCTCTGTCGTGGTGTAGTTCATTTGCGCATCATTCAAGGTCCTACTTGCATAGTATATCACACCCGGTTTCTTGTCTTTCCGTTGACCAAGAACCGAACCGCTCCCACCGCATAGTCACTTGCGTCGCACATAAGCTCGAATGGCAAGCTCCAGTCCGATGTCTGCATAATCGGCGCAGTAGTAAGCATATGCTTCAGAGAGACAAAGGCTTCCTCGCACTTGGCATCCCACTGAAAGGGTGCATCATTGAGAAGTAGACTACACATGGGCTTGGAAATGGAACTAAAGTTCTTGATAAACCTCCTATAAAACCCGGCATGTCCTAGAAAGGATCGAACATCTTTGACATTCTTGGGTGTAGGAAGTTTAGCAATCAACTCAATTTTAGCTTTATCCACCTCGATTCCTTCTGAAGAAATGATGTGCCCCAAAATAATTCCCTTGGTAACCATAAAATGGCACTTCTCCCAGTTCAATACCAATTGTTTTTCCACGCATCTTCCCAAGACCTGTTCCAGGTTAGCCAAACAATTGTCGAATGACTTACCATAGACGGTAAAGTCATCCATAAAAACTTCCAAAGTCCTTTCCACCATATCGCTAAAGATACTTAGCATACACCGTTGGAAAGTGGCCGGTGCATTACATAGACCAAAGGGAATTCTTCGATAAGTGAAGGTACCAAAAGGACATGTAAAGGTGGTTTTTTCTTGATCATCTAGGTCAATCTCAATTTGATTGTACCCGGAAAAACCATCGAGGAAAGAGTAATATTCATGACCCGCTACCCTCTCTAGAGTTTGATCCAAAAAGGGGAGGGGGAAATGATCTTTACGAGTTGCCTCATTGAGTTTACGGTAGTCGATACACATTCGCCACCCGGTGGTGACTCTTTGCGGAATCAACTCGTTTGATTCGTTTTTGACTACCGTAAGACCTGATTTTTTCGGTACCACTTGAGTTGGACTAACCCATTTACTATCCGAGATCGGATAGATGATCTTTGCATCCAACAATTTCAACACCTCGTTCCTAACCACTTCTTGCATGTTAGGATTCAACCGGCGTTGAAATTGCCTCGATGTTTTTGCCCCATCCTCCAAGTGAATTTTATGTGTATAAATCAAAGGGCTTATTCCTTGGAGGTCGGCAAGTGTCCAACCAAAAGCTTTTTTGTATTTACCAAGCAAATTAACCAATCTTACCTCTTGGTCATCCGAGAGATCGGACGAAATGATGACGGGGTAAGTGTCTGAAGCTCCTAAAAAGGCATACTTCAAGTTGCTAGGCAATAGCTTGAGATCCATTTGTCCTTCAAGCTTTTTGGTAGGAGATTGTGTGTTTTCTTCTTTTTTCGAGAATTCGACATGTTTGTCAAACAAAGAAAACACTTGCATACAATCCTCGGGTTCATCGAAAGTGGTTAGATAACCTTCCGTTGACTCCGATTCAAAATTTTCCACAAAGTGGTCTTGGATACATGACTCTATCATGTTCACGTGTTCACTTTCCTCATCATCATCGTCGTCTCTTTGATTGCTCAAAGAGAACACGTTTAGCTCTAGAGTCATGTTTCCAAATGCTAACTTCACAATTCCATTCTTGCAATTTATTATGGCATTAGAAGTAGCAAGAAATGGTCGCCCAAGGATAACTGGAATCTCCTTAGCGGGATTCGACACGGGTTGCATGTCGAGGATGATAAAGTCAACGGGAAAATAAAACTTGTCAATTTGAACAAGCACATCCTCGACTATCCCTCTTGGTATCTTAACGGATCGGTCCGCTAATTAAATAGTAACCCTCGTGGGTTTCAACTCACCCAACCCCAATTATTGATATACAGAATATGGGAGTACGTTCACACTTGCTCCCAAATCTAGCAAAGCATTTTTGATCCTACAATTTCCTATGACACACGAAATTGTGGGACACCCGGGGTCTTTGAACTTGGGGGCTCTCGTGCCTTGCATGAGGGAGCTCACTTGCTCCGTCATAAAGGCCTTTTTCTTGACATTCAACCTTCGTTTGGTAGTACATAAGTCCTTGAGGAACTTAGCGTACGAAGGTATTTGCTTGACCGCGTCAAGCAATGGAATGTTGATTTTCACTTGCCTAAAAACATCCAAAATCTCGGTATTAGACTTGGACGGTTGGTTCAATCTCTCCGGAAATGGGACTTTGATCCCATTTTTGATCTTTTCGAGATCCTCCTTTCCTTGTCTCTCTTCCTCTCTCTTCTTCTCTTCACTCACAACTTTTTCAACCTCTGACTCCTCAACATGCGTGGGATTAACTATGTCCGCCACCTTGGGGGTTTTAGGAACAATAGTTTTGTCTACCTCCTTCCCACTTCTCAAGATTGTGATAGATTTGAGTTCTTCTATCTTGGAGCTAGACTATCCTCCCTCTACTACTTGAACTTGACCTCTAGGATTCGCTAAAGGTTGAGAGGGGAATTTTCCCTTCTCTTGGGTAGCTAGGGCGGTGGTGAGTTTAGACATTTGAGTTTTTAACTCACCCACATCACGATCCGTTTTGTCCACAAATGATCTCAACAAAGCTTCCAAGTTTTGGTTGGGATTTTGATTCTGAGGTGGAACAAAAGAGTTTTGAGGTTGTTGTTGTTGCCTTTGGTTCTGATTATATTGGTTGTGGTTCTGAGTTTGGTTTCCTCCCCAACTGAAATTGGGGTGATTCTTCCATCCTTCATTGTACCTTTGAGAATAAGGATCGTTTTGGTTACGGTTTTGGTTGTACTGGTGTAAAGCATTGACTTGGGCGGGATTTTTGAGGACTTCCCGGAAAGCGGGAATGGTAGGACAATTCTTGGTAGTGTGTCCTGAATTTTCACAAATGACACACAACTGACTCGAGGATACTACGTTGACCTCCTTAAACTTACTTGCTTCCATTGCCTCTACTTTCTTTGACAATTGGAATAACCTCGAACCCATGTCATCCTCATTAGACACTTGGTACAACCCACCCCTTCCTTGAGTTTTTGCTTTGGGTTCCTCGGAATAGGTGTTCCAATTTTGAGCACCTTCCGCTAATTCATCAAAATACAATAAAGCCTCATCGGGATTCTTACTCAAGAATTGACCATTACACATGATCTCAACAAACGTACGCATATCAGGGGTGAGAGATTCATAGAAAAAACTAACAAGGCTCCACGTTTCGTGACCATGGTGAGGGCATGCGTTTAGAAGTTCCTTGTATCTTTCCCAACACTTAGAAAAAGTTTCATTTTCTTTTGGCGAAAAATTAGATATCGCCCTTCTTAAAGCATTGGTTCTATGAACGGGAAAGAATTTTTTTAGAAATTCCGCTTGAAGCTCTTGCCAAGACCGAATTGATTGTGGTCTTTGAGCATTTAGCCAAATTTTTCCTTTATCTTTTAGGGAGAAAGGAAAGAGCTTTAAACGCATGACATCCTCATTAATATTTGCCTCACGAAATGTGGAGCAGACTTCTTCAAAGTCTTTCAAGTGCAAGTATGGGTTTTCCGACTCCATACCATGAAAAAAAGGGATATGTTGAAGCATACCCGGTTTGAAAGAGAATGCTCCGGCTTGGCCAGCGGGAAGCACAATGCACGAATTCGAAGTTGCCCGAGGCGGTTGAAGGTAGTCTCTCATGGTCCTAACATGAGGAACATTGTTGGCACCTTCCCCTTCATTATCGCTCTCGTGATCCGCGGCTCTACCTTGGTTTGCCATTCTTGGAGATGTGGGAGGGCTAATTCGAATATCCACGAACAATCGCCCTTGCATGGGCTTGGGCAATGATTAGAATTTCTCCTCGGGAACTCTACAAAATCAAACAAAAATAAGGGAGAAAAAATAAATTAATAAAATGGAGAGATACTCACAGAGAATGGTTTTATACAAAACCCGAGATCCGCCTTTTGCCTTAGTCCCCGGCAACGGAGCCAAAAACTTGACGCAACTTAAAATAACGCGCTTCGATATAGCCCAAGTGCAGGCACGTCAAGTTGTAATATAGTCTCGGAAGTCCGAGTGTCGAACCACAGGGATAAGTGAAAAGGAATGGAATGGATTACGGATTAAGTGGTTTTCAGATTTTGTGTGAGTTGGATTTGTTGTGAAACAACGTAAATGTAAAACGGTTGCGAAAATTAATAAGAAAGCACTAAGGTAGGTGGAGGTGGGGGAAAACGATTTAAGAGACGGTGACCACTAGCTCATACAAAGATTACAACACAAGATTTCTCGAAATATGGGGAATGTTGGTGTATCTTTCAATAGCAAAGGGTGCGACGCTAGGCGACTCATTCCCGAGTTGAAGCCATATCGAGAAAGAGACAAACGACATTCCACCAAAGACGGGGTTATCATTCCTACCTCTTAGCTACGGGTGTGAAGCAAGGCAACCCATTCCCGATGAAGCTAATCCGAGATAGATATGACAAACTCATCATTAAAAGATTTAACATAAAGCAAGTGTAGTAATCTCATGATTTAAAGAATGAAAATTATAAAGTGAATCCTAACAATGAAACGGAATAAAGCTTATGGGATAAATTAGTCAACTCATCATTTATCACATATGGTAGAAAATAAAGAGTCTAAGTATCACATAAAGTGTAAGAAGCACTCAATATATCAATAAATGAATCAAAGATAAGCTAAACAAATTTAAAATCCATCTATGGAGTTTTAAGAACTATTCATAATTTCTATGAAGAGGGAAAAACTCCATGGATGGGGGAAAGGGACTACAAGCTTTTTAGAACCATATGAATATGTTGTATGCTCATTAACAACCAAGAACTAAATATACAAGGCATATAAAGTCTTAACTTAATATGAAAATACCTAGAAAGCTTGACATAATGGAAGATATGATGAAGAAGAAGAAGATTCACAAATATTTATCAAACTTTAAATATGGATTGAGCCATTAATCACCAAAAATCATATCATAATCAACCTCCGTAACCTTAGTAATAGACTACTCCATAATAGATGCAAGAACAAATATTATAGATGAAGAAATCATTCTTACAAATTAAAATACTTACAAGGAAAAATGAAGAACAAAGAACAAGAGCTCTCCCTTCTCTCTCCAACTTGCAAGTGTTTTAAAACTAGATAATCCTCCTAGAAGCTAAGAATTCTATTATATATTAAAAAGGGGCAAAATATCTAAACAAATATCTAAAATAGCTTGAACCACAAAATAGCCCATTTTGGGTGTGAAAAGAGTAAGTTGGAGGCCATGATCGATCATGGCTTTACCCATGATCGATCATGGCTTTGCCCATGATCGATCATGAAAGTGTTCTGCCAGAAATTTTGTAAGCCATGATCGATCATGGCTTTGCCCATGATCGATCATGGGTCTAGAACTTGTCACTCAGCACATTTGCAAGCTACTAGGCTTGCTCTTGATCACCACATGCCCTGCCATTGTATCCCAAACCTACGAAAACATGGAATACTACAAAATATACACCAACTTGGGCCACGTTAGATACAACACTCGCTAAGGCATTAATCTCGAGATAAGTGGATAATTAGGCAGAATTAAAGCAACAAACGCGTCAAACGACTCCGGGAAGGAGCTTAGACATGACAATATTATGCGTTTATCAGCTTCTCTTTCAATTGCTGCTGTAAATATTGTTAGAAATATCATATGAAGAATATACACAAACATATACAGGCATACACGAATTGACATGCTGGAAAATCCTGGAAACGGAGCAAGGATTTCACACTTTCGGGGAGAAAATATATGTATAACTCTTAATAAAAAAAAGTATGTTTTGATATGAATTTTAGCGGAAAATTTTTTTCCGCTTCCAGGCTTCCATTTAATATTTAGCCGGCGAAAGAATTTAGGTGCTACTGTTTTATAACATAATTACTCATTTTTTAAGAAAATCTTTTGTTTTTCTCTTACATGTTTTGCCACAAAAAATCATTTTTATTGTGGCAATTAATATTAATACCAAGGCTTTGGCTTATATATATATATTTATATTTTCTTTTTGTTGGGCGGGGGGGGGGGGGGGGAGGTTGGGTTTACTTAATTTCTTTAAAAAACTTTGGGGGATAAGAACTTCATAGCCAAATACTAGTATAGTAGTAGAAGTTTTCAAATTTTTGGATCCCTTGTTTCGGGGAATCAATTTTTCGTAATGCAACTTGTTTCAGTCTACTTTTCCTTTTTTCAACCACCTCCTTTACCTTTTGTTTTCCATAAATACTTTTAAATTTGGTACCATATTTTGATAATTAGTAATTACGAATATCTGGTTTGAACTTTAAATGTTAGTACCCTACTTTTTAGAAGTTGACCTACTCTTCTCTTTATAATAGTATTTAAATGTTTGATTCATTTCCCACATTTAAATCTCTCGTTTCATATCATGTTAAACTACCACGTTGTCTAGCTTCTTGTAAAATGTTGTTATATGTACATGTTTTCATTATATTACCATATTTCAGGAAACTTGAAATGGATAAAAGTTGGATTGAAATTCGAGATAGGACTTCCAAGGTCTATTTGAATGGTATTCAAAATTTTATTAGCTTTGCATTTACGAACAAGAATATAGAGACGTCACAAATCAAATGTCCGTGTTGTAAATGTGTGAATCGTTTATACCACAACCTAAACAATGTGAGGGACCATCTGTTAATGTATGGGTTTGAAAGAAGTTATAAGGATTGGATTTTTCATGGCGAGGTTTTTAGGGGTTCGGGTAGCCACAATGACAATTTGAGAGACGATATGGTAACTGAAAATAATTCAGGGCCTAGCATGACTACAATGGTTCGAGAGGGGATAGGGATTCCAGACATGGATGAACATACGGAAAATAATGAACATATAATTAGTGATTTTGTAGGTTCTCAAAAAGATATGCCGAAATATTTTAAACTTTTAAAAGAAGCAGAGATGGAGTTCTATGAAGGTTGCCCAAAGGGGATTACTTCCCTCTCATTCATAGTAGAACTCTTGCATTTGAAACAACTTAATGGATGGACCAACCGTTTGTTCACTATGTTGTTAGAATTTTTGAGGAAAGTATTCCTTAATGCAAAAATTACGAAGTCATTTTATCAAGCCCAAAAGCTAACAAAGGACTTGGGTTTTGAATATGAAACATGGGATGCATGCCCTAATAGTTGTATGCTATTCAGAAATGACGATGCGAATCTTGAGAAGTGCGATATATGCCAGGAGTCTAGATATAAAAAGCATGATGTTAGTGTGGATGGTTTGGTTGAAGAGGGTAATCAGTGTACAAGAGTAGCAGCAAAAAGGGTAAGATATTTCCCTTTGAAACCAAGGTTGCAAAGACTATTTTGGTCTAGCCACACCACCCCGCTCATGAAATGGCACGCAAATCAAAGGATTAATGATGGGGTGATGAGGCATCCCGCAAACTCCCTAGCATGGAAAGTATTTAATGAAAGAAACCCATCGTTTGTAAGTGACAACCGCAATGTTAGACTTGGGTTAGCAACTGATGGATTTAATCCATTTGCTAACATGAGCATTGCTCACAACACTTGGCCTGTGGTGCTAATACCATACAACTTACCCCCATGGTTATGCATGAAACAACCTAATATGATTTTGTCAATTCTAATTGACGGGCCAAAAGGCCCTGGAGATAAGCTTGATATTTTTTTACAACCTCTAATTGAGGAGTTGAAGGAGTTATGGAGTGAAGGGGTATCCACTTATGATACATCATCTGGACAATGTTTTCAATTGTATGCAGTGTTATTGTGGACAATTAGTGATTTTTCGGCATATGCTATACTATCAGGTGTGAGAATCCGCAAATGCAACCCCCGGGTCTCGTCCCCGTTCGTTGGGCGTCTGAAACGTCGGAAGGGATCCCGTCGTTCCATTTGCTTGGAGTGTTTTGATAATTCATATCGGGTGTCCCTCTATCCTGTTTCTAGGTACAAGAGGGTTCATTCAAAGTCGCCAGTACGTTTTACGAGAAAACGGACAAAAAGGGGTCATGTAAGAGAAGAGGCTACAGATAAGCCTTTTTTCACACGTTTGTCTACGAAACCAGGATTCTATAGGGTTCGGAAATTATATTACGGTTTGGGAAGGTGTTAAGCACCCATTCCGCCCTTTCGGTCTCTAGTGGACTTATATGTTTATTTTATGTTGAAGAACTTGGATGCTTTTACTGATAGTCTACTACTTTTCGAATAAAAACCCTAATTTTTAGGGAAAGCGGGAAAGGGTATGAAAAGCCTTTGTGTTCCGAGATCCAATGTTTTTATTATTGAAAGATGTAAATATAAATGACAAAACCTTTTATTTGAAAAAGTATCCCGTATTATTTCCTCAAATAATGACGGATTTCTTGTGTTGTAATTACTTTCGTAAAAGTTCGAATTTATATCGGGACTGATTTAATATGGAACTAGAACTTTTTGAGGAAAGTTTTATCAGACACGTCGCAGTCTATAGAAGAGACAGGATATGTTGATTTTAGTTCCTAGATAAGTCTTATTAGTCCGGGTTTTAAAAACAGAATTTTATCTGGATGATAACGTACTCACTCTTCTAATTTTGCAAATGGTTTTATCAGGGTCTTTTGTTTTGAAAACGGTAGACTGCTTTGTAACTTGGCAATAAGTTTATTCAAATAAAACATAAACAAAACAACAGAAATAAAACAAGTACACAGATAAACCTGATTTTCGAGCGCGTTAAGAATCTAGCACAACCGTGTTGCCACTTCGCTTACTAGGGCAGCGCCCCGTTAGAAAAATTGAGTTTTAAACAAATCTACAATAAAACTAATATACATATATCTTATTTAATTACTAGAATAGACTTTATTTACCTTCCCGACGAGAATAATAATAAGAAAGAAAATATAATACGGCAGAGAGATCTCCGGCGATAATAATCTCCTCCTTCTTCAGATATTTCTGAGAATTCGATTCCCGAGACCGGAGATCTCTTCAGAAATAAGACGATAATCAAGAATGCTTGTTGCTGTTTTCTGCACTGCTCTGGCGATTTTTCTTGTTGTTTCCAGCTGTGTTTTTGCTCTGATGTTGGTGTCTGGAACCCATGGGGGTGCTGGCCTATTTATAGTGACGAAAAGGCATATGTCGCGGGACATTTTGGTGTATGTCGCGCGACAATCTTGACTGTCGTGCGACATTCTACTTTAATGATGATTCTGACTCACTACTGAGTCAGAAAGTGGAGTGGTGGGGTGATTGTCGCACGACATGTCCCTGGAAAAGGTATTATCGCGCGACATACTGTATTGTCATGCGACATTTCACTTTTAAAACATGTTTATTTGGCCAACAAACTCTTTCGGGGTAGTTCCGGGTGTTCGGGTGAGTTCCGGACTCAAAAATAGTACTTTCGAAGGTCGTTAGGATTCTTATGGGGGTCACGGATCGGGGTGTCTACATCAGGGTGGAGCACAAAAGGGGAACTTGCATGTCCTTGTTGCAATCGAGATCATCAAGCGACAAGGCTTATGAAAGGTGGTAAATAATGTTACTGGGGTCATCGCCGATTATTACCGCCACTTCATAAGTTTCGAACAGAAAAATCAGCATTTAACGGCAAGGTTAATAATGGGCCACCACCACGCAAGTTAATTGGATCACAAGTTTTGCAACAATTGAATAACCTTGACGTTGAAACCGAGTATAAGAAGGAAGATGTGTTCCGAAAGAGGGCGAGAGAGCAATTGGAAAGGGAAAATTCTAAAGCAACAAAAAGTGCATTGCCGAAGACGAGATTGAATTGGAAGAAAAAAGAGTATTTTTTTGAACTGCCATATTAGGAGCACAACTTGATTCATCACAATCTTGATGTTATGCATATTGAAAAGAATGTGACGGACAATGTTGTGTTTACGTTGTTAGGTATCAAAGGTAAAACAAAAGACAATCTAAGGGCTCGAAAAGACCTAGTGGAGATGAATATAAGGCCAGAGTTACACCCTCAACCACGTGGGGAAAATCTTGAATACATAGCTCCAGCGGAGTTCACAATGAGCAACAAAGAGAAAGATATTTTCTTGAAAGTGTTGCAAGATGTCAAAGTACCTGATGGTTATTCTTCGAATATTTCAAGATGCGTTCACCTTCAAGAGCGAAGTATTTGGGGGCTAAAGAGCCATGACAATCACATTCTAATGCAACAATTACTTCCTATAGCACTAAGGAGGGTGTTGCCAAAGAATGTTGTCAAAGCCTTAATTGAATTAAGTAATTGCTTTGCAGTAATTTGTTCGAGCGTAAATACTATTGCTGATTTAGAGCAACTTGAAGGTCGAATTGTTCTTACTCTTTGCAGTCTTGAGAAGATATTCCCACCAAGCTTCTTTGATGTGATGGAGCACTTGCCCATTCATTTGGCTGATGAGCTTCGAGTTGCCGATGCAGTCCAATACCGTTGGATGTATCCAATGGAAAGATATTTGCATACATTAAAACTCTTTGTTCGCAATCGTGCTCATCCAGAGGCCTCAATTGCCAAATCAGTTCTTATGGAGGAATGCATGAATTTTTGTTCGAGGTATTTGGATGAAAATGTAGAAACAAAGTCAACTCGGCCTTTCAGAAATGAAGATGGAGGTAGTTACTCCGGTCGTGCAGTGGGGAAGAAAATTCAGTTTTAACTTGATCCTATAACGCTCATACAAGCCCATCGATACGTGCTAGCCAACACTAACGCAGTGACACCATATATTGAGTAAGTCAATTATTCATTCTAAGTAACTTACAAAATATTTTATTAAACTTGACACATTTGTACTTTATGCGTAGAAAACACCTTGCGGAACTTTCAAGAAAATATCCCCAAGTTTCCCAGCAACATCTTGTCCAAAGCCTTCATACCGAACACTTCCACACTTGGTTTAAGGACTATGTAAGTGGGTCTTTGGTTGCTAATATTTGGTTAGAAAATAATTTTAGGAGATTTTTGTTCAAATAATTTTATTTTTTTTTTGGAAAATAGGTGAAAGGATTGTCAAATGATGTCCAGCTATCAAGCGAGATTCAGAACTTGGCTTTAGGTCCCTTGAAAGATGCAACAAGATTCAAATCATATATTATTCGTGGTTTTCGATTTCGAATAAAGGAGGTTGATGTGCGCAGGAAAACACAAAATAGTGGAGTGGTTTGCAAAGCATCACAAGTTATGCTAGTCGAAAGGACGCAAATCCTTGCTCAGGGGATCTCACGTACTATGGAGAATTAATAGACATTATTGAACTCCAATACCTTAATGGTATGAAGTTTGTGTTATTCAAATGCAATTGGGTTCATAATCAAACAGGGGAAAATGTTGACGAGTTTAAATTCACGCTTGTGAACTTCAAACACCCGTTATATAAAGACAATCGAGCAGTCAATGAACCATTTATTCTAGCATCTGAAGCAGAACAAGTTTGGTATGTGCAAGACCCATTAGAACCAGATTGGCATGTAGTTGTTCGAATAAAACCGAGAGATCGGATAGATAAGTATTCAACAACTGTGGATGAACTAGAAGTCTCTCGAGTAGAACCATTTACCATGCAAGACTTGGATCAACGACGGAATGTATCTAGGTTGAGGCAAGATATAGATGGTTCAGTTATAAACACAATTGCTCTAGACGATGATGATTCTGAAAGAGAGATGGATGAAGAGTGAACTGCGCTGGTTGCCGTGTTGTTTACACCCGTATTTTGAATGATTTTTAGTAGTTTATGATTAGTTTATAAGCAGATTGTTTGCAATTTATGAGAAAATTTTTGTAAGCACTTATTCGTTATTAAGATTTTCATATGATAAATATAGCATTGAGTTCCTTACATTTCTTAATGGATAAATTTTCTTTTCGGGAACGATATGAAGAAAGGAAAATCAACACGTACTAGAGCATTGGTATCTTCTGGAACGGAGCGAGCAAGGTCACAAGTGCAGTTGTCATCTCGTACTCATACCATATCCCAACCTAGAAAACATACCTTCTTATATTAATGGATCGGTCTCCCAACCAGAGAACGTACCTTCTTCTACCAATGAATCGGTCTCCCAACCAAAGAACGTACTTTCTTCTACCAGTGGAGGAACACAATCGGTTTCACATGAAGGTTTAAATTTTCTATTGATAATTGCTTGTGTATTTACCTTTAATTTTTTAAATTCTTAAAATATCAATCCCAATTACCATGAAAAAAAACATATTAAACCCAAATCTAAAGGAAATAATCGTACTACTTTGATATTATTTATAATGCTTCTTGAATAGGTAATAACGAGGGTGCCACTTCTAAGAGGCGGGGTAAGGGTCGTGCAAAGCCATGGAAGGGGTGGGGTAAGCAGAAGTTGATACTTAGCTGGAATGAATTATGTCAACCATTTGGAGAACACAAGGAGAATTTTGCAACTCAACTAGGTTATTTTGCGCGGCAAGGGACATTGTTTCCATTGACTTTACCATCATGGCGTGAAGCTGACGAGGGTCATCTTAAATCTGTTTGGAACAGTATCAAAGTATATCTCTTTATAACTTTTCATAATTTAGATTGATTATATAATTACTAATTTTTTTAATTAATTTTTTTTCTTAGGAGAATACGAATGCCCTAGATGGTTTTGAGGAGATTTGCTATGCAAAGATTGGGGAGAGTTGGAGGAAGTTCAAGAATCGTTTAAAGGATACTCACTATAAGAAATTCAAAACAGACGAAGAGAGATTAGTACATGTACCGACTGGGGTCGAGCCCGATCAATGGCACAAGTTAGTAGAACTTTGGGGTACGAGTGATAGTCAGGTGTGTCAAATTAGATTACATGTTGAAGGCATTTGGCAATTATTGTAATTTGGCTTCTTTGTTTTTATATATAAATTATTAATATTTTTTAACATTTCTTGTAGCGAGTGGCAGCTCAAAACACTGAAAATCGTGCGCATCTTAGTTGTTATCATAGAATGGGAAATAGGTCATATGCCGAAATAAAGGAGGAGGTACATTCATAATTGCATTGGTAGTTTGATTATATTTATCTAAACCTAAATATAATACAATTTCTTTAAATATTTATCTAAGCTTTTTGTAAAGTATGAATCCTCTAAAGTTTATTTATTTATTTCATTCTGAAAAGATGAAAGCAAAGAATTTGCCGACCGACAATTTAAGTGTTTACATATACACACGAAAGATGGACGAGGGAGCAAGCCACAATGATGGATCAGCCGAAAAACATGTATGCATGCACTATAATTTGCATAAGTTTTGGTGTTGTCCTATGATACATACAGTAGTTGATTATTTACATTTCTTCTTAAATTGTAGGAGATGATAAAAAGGCGTTTAGAAGACCTATCACCGGAAGAGAGAAATGATATGGAAATTAGGGATCAAATATTCACTGAAGTGGTTGGCGAGGATGGGCATGGTCGGGCCTTATGCATGGGAGTCGGCATTGCACCTCGTTCCAAACGATCGAAGACTTCTTTATCATCGTCTCAGCACACCGAAGAGATTCCACAAGTATGGCAAGAGGCTACGGAGAGAGAGATTCGCCACCAAAAAGAGCTTGCTACTATGTACACCGAGATGAATGAGAAACTGAACAAGAATACTGAGTTCTTTATCAACATAATGCGGGGAGTGGGTATCTCCATCCCAGATAATACTCCTTGGTAAGTCTCTCAACTTGTACCTTTTCTTCTCATTTAGGAAAAATTATAAACTTGTATTCAATATAGATATCGAGAACATATCTTGGGAAAAATTACTACTGGCCAAAACATAACTAGGGAAAAATGATAAACCTGTATTCTTGCACTCTTTTTAGTAGAATTTTGTGTTGTGAAAAATGTTTAAGCTTATGGTCACATATTGGCATAAAGCTTATGTTGCCCCCCTTGTGATTGTTAAAGTGAAATCTTTGATAATATTTTTCTACAGTTTTTTTTCTAGTAAACTTTAAATTCCAAGTTGTATGTAAGCATAATTAAAATGCTACAAATTTCTTTGCTTATTAAAATAAATAGAAGTAGTAGTTTAAAAGTACAATTATGAATTCTTCAATGAGATATGTATATGCTAGGATCTGTAGCTGATATTTTCTAGTATTAATTATTATTGGGTTGTTGCACAAGAATTAGTTTACCCTTATGACAAGGGTGAAATGTCATGAAGAAGCGTAACATTGTTTAGTTGAAGTTATCAATGGAAGAGTGAAGCTAAAAGAATGAGATTGAGGAAATGAAGCTAGATTTGATGTTCTATGATATAGATGGGTGACCTAAAAATTGAGATAAAGGATGTCTTATGGCCTTAAAAGTGTTTATTTGTTCCAGGGAAGGTTTTTTTAGTATGTTCGTGTATGTGTATGGCAAAGCAAATTTAATTGACAGCAGTTAAAGAGGGAGAATTTTACACTAGTTAGGTTGAAAAAAAGAATATTTTAAGTAGAAAATATGTGTTTAGACATACAATTTAGAGCTAGACCAGTAAGAGTTGAGACATATTATTTATGTTTCTAGCTCAAGGAAGTTGGACTAGGCTTCCTTCAACTAAACCAAGTTTCTCTAAAAGTAGATTTGTGGGTGTGAAACAATTCGCAGACTCTCTTAATTTAAAAGTTCTCCTAATTTAATATTTAATATTTATCTTTTGTATCCTGGTGTTATAATCAATAGTTAAAATGGTTCATCCTTCTTATATTTGAAATACAAAGGAGCTTAGAGCAAACTGGACAAGAAGTAGTTGAAGAAGGATAATGCTTCTATAAAGATAATGGTTGACAAGGTAAGGTTGTTAATATGCTTTTATGTTCATTATGATCTATATGGTACTATGTTTCATGCTACTTAATTTTTATATTGGTACGGTGCATTATATTTACAAATATTATTTCATGTTCGATTCATATATGCTAACTAATGCACTCTTATATTTTTTTTCTTTCAATTGCAGTTGACTAGTCAGAGGATAAAGCTTTGAAAGGTTGCTAATTGAAGAACTCTTTTTTGTTAATTATGCAATATTTTGCATTTATCGTTAATACTTTATTGTTTTTGTTAGTACTCAAATGTTAGAGGATTATGCAACTTTATGTTATTACCTATGCAATTTAGGAATTTTATGTTGGGATATTTATTAGAACTTATGGATGTTGAGATTACGGATTGTCGTTAAGAATTTAAATATAATTTGTTTTAAAATAAATTTGAGCTTGTTCTTGTGTATGGGATGATTGGTATAAAATTATGCGAAACGCATTTTCTTTTGTCGCAACCGAGATTATAAAATAGGATTAATATATTGCTTTCAGATCTACTTTTGGGACGGCAAAGTCGTACCTTAAACTTATATCAAAACTGTGCCATATAACTTTGCAATATTTGGGACATTAGTAAATGGTACGGTAAATCTGTCTCAAAAAGTAACTTATGGCACGGCAAATCTGTCTCAAAAAGTAACTTATGGCACAGCAAATTTGTCTCAAAAAATAACTTATGGCACGGAAAAGGCCGTCTCTAATATGTTAAATAAGGCGCCAAAGTTGCGCGGGAAAATTTCCCGCCAAGTTATATAGGACGGCAATATCCGTCCCGAAAATGTTCTAATGGGACAGTAAGTGAGCCGTCCTCAATATTTTGGACCTCTCCAATTATATGGGACGGGAGGGGAAATCCGTGTCGGAAACTCTTTTGGCACAACTTTTACTATGCCATAAAGTTTTTGCGACGCCACCCTAATGTGACTCCACCATAACCGTCCCAGTGCTATCCCAAAAAGTCATATGGGACGGCATTTGGACTTTTTGGGATAGATTTTTGTTGTCTAAAAAAAAAAAATTTTTTTTAGTGATTCTTAGCCATCAATATATCATCTTTACGAAATAAAAACGTCACTATTTGTAAATACCCACCCCCATATATATATATATATATATATCGAGGTAAATAAAAACGTACAATTAAGACAAATGACAACGATGTATACGAAGTAGAATAAGTATATTATATTATATTAGAGTCAATGGTGAAACTACATGAGAATAAATCCTTAACCACTACATATCATTTTAATAAAATTTTTGTGAATTGTTATATAGATTAAATATAAAAGACGTGCAATTTCAGTTCATCAAATCAAACATTTCCATTATATCCAAAAGTATTGTCCGCCTAGAGTTTATACCATATAACATTCATCCAGATTAAACTATTTTCCACACATAGAAATGAAATTTCTTCAAAAAAGACCTTGTAATTAGTTCATCAAGTGTTCATTTACTTAAAAATAATTTTCACACTAAGAAAGAAAATTTCTACAAAGAATATATTATAATTAGCCCGTCTAGCGTTCATCCATTCTTGTTCTTAGTCTAAAACGTGAAATAAAAATTCAGAGGACATATGCCCTAAATCCAATCTGAATCAAAAATAAAAATCTTGAAATATATTCCAACTCATCTATCTAAGATCAAAATATATCGTATATCAAGTAGCAAGATTATGCACATAGATAAAACAACGATCTTACCCCTTTTAGCAGCAATATGAAGAGACGTGTTTCAATTATTGTCCTGGAGAAGACAGGTATCTTGATTTAATCTAGCAGTAGCAAGTGCCTCACAATCTGTAGGTGCCCATTCGTCGAAGGCAGGTGGAGCGGGGAAGCCCCATTCAAATCTACTTCTGTGGCTAATTCTGGCCTTGTACTCAGTATATTTATCACCCCTTCCAAGTTACCACGTGCAACCACTATGTGTAAGGGCGTTCGGCCTTTGCCATCAACTTGATCTATATCATTCTTGATCTGGATCTCCATCTTTTTGTTTTCTATATAAAAGGTTTGGTAAAATGGATGACCCAGGTACAAATAATGCCTTACAATTATCACCGTAGACAAAGACAATCAGGAAGGTTAAAATCGGCTCTGAAAGCCATAGATGCAATTATGGATGCATTTACTTGTATGGCATTGCGTTTATTCTCGAAGAAGTTTCTCCTCATATGTTCCCATTTGTTTGCGCACTTTTTAAGTAGATTTCGGATTTGTTCATAATTTTCACCACTTCTTTCTACGATGTCCAAAGCTACGAGACCTTTCTTATTCTTAGCCATCAATATATCATCTTTACAAACTAAAAATGTCACCATTTGCAAAATACATACACACATATATATATATATCGAGGTACATAAAAATGTACATATAAACTAATAGTGTAATGTGCTTATAATGATGCAAAATGTTTAAAATAAAATTTACCTCAATACCTTTAGTCAAATTAACATATGTAATGACACGAGCGATTTCTAATATTTTGTTTACTTCCAAATTTAGTCCTACACAGACATAAAAGGTGAAAGAATGTATAAATATTATGAGTATTCCAAAAGAAACAAAAGAGCGTCTTTTAAGCCATAGATATAATTCCAATAGTAACGACTTACAAAAATAGGTTTAGACTCATTGTAACTTGGATTTCTCACAACTAAATTACTATAACTCTCATGGTTTTGATTGATGATCCAAAATTTAGTTGCCTCGAAGACATGTTACAGGGGAACCACTAACAATCACGAAGAAAAATTGGTAGGCGAATGACAAAAATATATAGTAATTAAGTTATAATTTTTTTTTTGAAGTTACCAATTCTTTTTTTTAAAGATTTGGTTTGTTTGGTCCAATTTGGGTAACCTAAACCCTGAACCCACCCGAATAAATCGGTTTTGGTTTTTTTTTCGGTTCAGTTCATTAGGTTTTGAAATTTCTGACAACACCCCTACTCCATATCATTTATAAGAAAATCAATGATTATGCTATGAAAATTTGAACATAACAAACAACTACACTACATTCACCTTTACATATTAATTTTTTGTTATAATTAGATGTCCTATTTATGTGTTCTTACTTGTGGTTCTTTACGTAGTTTATCTCAAAACTCGTATGACGATTTAATCTTCTTCCTTTGACCTTTGACGTAAGTTCAATCGGCACAATTGTCGTGCACCAATAAACTGTCCTTTCAGAACAAAATCTTACCCCAAAGTTGTTAATTGTTTTCCCTATTTTTGGTCCGAGATGAGATTGGGATCGAGTAGAGATGGTAATTTTGGAGATGACTAATACTTCTGGTTGTGAGATTAGCTTTTTGGTTTTCAATACACTTATTTTTGCTTGTAAGCAAGAATGAAGTTCAGCAAAAAGCGGTTTCATATGTTATTGGGGAATAGTATTCGACCAAATACTGGTACCTTTGGTATACTCATGAGTCTTTACAATAAGGGTTTGGGTTGTTGAGGAGGCAACATTATATTCCAATATATACGCATTTGTGCTTATTTGATAAGGCCAAAAAGGAAATCGGATTACTAAGAAAAGACAAAGTAACTCTAAATCTCGAGACCTGGTTGGCTTTGCTTAATGTTCATAGTCTGTGGCGGGGAAAGAGGTCAAAATTTAAAGTATAAGAAAACATAATTTTAAATTCATAAATATTTAACGTAAACATCATAGTATTAGTCCCTCATACAGCTTAATGTGAATATATTGACTAAAATTTACAATAACATTCTACAGGGTTTCGTATTTTGCATGTGTTGCAAGACTTCCTCCTCAAATTTATTAAAAATATCTTGTTCAATGTATATCACCAAACAATCATTCATAAATTCATTAACTCTCTTCTTATTTAAATTTATGGCTAATTAAAATTAGGGGTTTAGGTCTAAATATATGGCTGCATAAATATAACCAAACAAGCACTAACAAGTATAAGTAAATAAATAATTCATTAACTCTCTTCTTCTTTAAATTTTAGGGCTAATCAAAATTAGAGGTTTTGTCTAAATCAAACAAACGAATGAACGATAAATGATAAATCAATCAAACATGTATAAATGATAAATCAAACTATCAAAACCAAATGAGAAAAAGATAGAAAATATCTTGCCAAATCACTTATTTTTTTTTCAACTTCTCACAAAAATTAGTAGGATTTTCAACATTTTCAAACTTTAATCAAACGGATGCGAAGTGAACAAATCAGTGGGTTGAGCATCAAATATTTGGAAAATAATATAGAGGAAGTGAACAAAACAATGAAGAGGAAGAGAAAAAATGGAGATTCCCCCTAGTAAGCAAGAAAAAAACAATGAAGAGGAAGTAAATAGTTTAAGGTAAGTTTTGGTTGCTCTATTATAATGAGTTGAATAAACCAAAAGGACTGAAGGTGTATACATGTGCAACAAAGTGGATAGAACTGCGTCAAACAAATATAAATAATGAGTTTGAGCAACTGAACAGTGTCAAATTTTAAGATAGTGCCTTATTTGTGTTATATATCTAGTAATCATGTCCAATCTTGCTCACTATGTATTCTTGATAGTATCTTACTCGTCAAACAGTTTCTTTTTGAATAAAAATAACAACATTTCATGCACATGAACTCTTTCTATTAAAAAATACAATAACCAAAAATTAATTGTAGTAGCCAATTTCAGTGCTTCCATACAGAAGAGAAAGACCAACAAAGAAGGATTTTGTTAAATGCACAATGATCGAAAGATAAAAGTCCTTGTATGACTAAACAAAGAATTTAATTTGAAGTAAACTTCAATGTTACCTTAAATTAATATTTAAGATCAAATCCCCTGGCTTTGCAAGCTGAAGTTAATTGCTAGTAGATAAAAACATCAAAAACTGGCACATAAAATACTCTCATTTTCAAGTGGAAAAACACTTCAATTCTTTTTGCCTCATCAACTAATGGAAACTTAACTATGTTATCTTTCCTTTGTACAAAACGATTCAAAATTGAAGATCGCTAATTAGCAAAATAAAGAGGAACATAGCAATTAAGGGCATTTCTACATCAATTAAGAGATGGAGAGGATATATAAAGTTAAGACAAAAGCATGAATAAAGTACTAAATAAAAGAATAAAATATAGAAAAAAAAACTGCAAAATAGGAAGAGGGATATGAGTATTTGACAAACCCACAAAATTGAATAAAAATTATCTGATCCCTAACCATCTATGCATTTAAAACAATATTAATAAAATTCATTATTATTCTAGTACATTTGAAGACAAATAGGAGAACCAGAGATCTTACGGGTAAACACAAAGAAACTCTCATATAGGGTATTGGTCATTTAGTTCATTCCTTCCGCTTATCCTTGTCGAAACCCAATTCCATCGCCAATCTTCCTCTTTGAGAGCTATTGCAAACACCTCAATTCCAAACAATTTCAGACGCCCAACTTTGAAAACTATCAGAAATCCTAATTTTTTTAATCAAAACACCCACAAAAAGAAGGTTGAAAAACCCTAAATTTTGAAATCTCGGTATTGAAAGATATTCTAAAAAAGAAAAAAAGAGAGAGGATAATGAAGAAAAGGATAAATACCTTTTGAAGGCAACCGGATACGTTGAAGTGAATCTGAGAGAGAGAAAGCGTGTTTGCGAGAGTTGTGTGTGTAAGAGAGAGGGGGAGAGAGCTTTATGTATTAAGATGAGAGATATAGTGAGCGAGTGTTTTACTTAGTGAGAGTAAGAGAGAGAAGTGGGAGAATTTAATAAAAGAAAATAATCTGAGCTATTCATTTTTCTTTTGACTAATTAATGGCCACACAAATTTTTATAAGACACATATATTTTAGAAGTCAAATACCTTCCTCCCTTATTTTATATATATATCGAGGTAAATAAAAATGTACAATTAATACAAAAGATGACAATGTATACGAAGTGGAATTAGTATATATTATATTAGAGTTAATGGTGAAACTACATGCGAATATCATAATGTATGCATAGTCAAAAAGTCATGCGACGAGTACTTTACATGATGTTAACTATTTGATACATCTAAGAGGTGGCAAAATGGAATGATTGGGCTGGTTTGGATTGGATTATAATGGATTGAGCCCAAACCAACCCGCTAACATAACGGGGCTAAACGGGTTGGGTCGTAAATAAAATGGATTATAATGAGTTGGCCCATTAGGCCAATAAAAGCTTTATTATTAAGAAGGAATTAGCAATACCAATTTTAAACAAATAGAAATGTAAAAAGTCAAAATTTGAACAACAATCCTTATAAAACTCGGAAACAGTAAGTAATTAGAAAAACAAACAAATCTAGACTTTTAACATAAAAGACCTGTGCTAAGAATTTTAATATAAATACTATATATGTCTTATATATTATATAACTAAACACGTACAAGGAGTTTAGTATGTAAATAAAATCATCAAATTATCTCTTTCGTGCTGAAAATTAGTATAAATAGTGTTAGGGGAACTTGAACTCATGATCTTTAGCATAAAAATCACATTCACTTACAACACATTTGAAATTACACTGATTTTGCAAATCACTTTTCAAACTTACATTTACAAACTTTTATCTATCTAAGTTTCAAAAAAAGGGAAGTCAGCGAAACGTTTCCTGATAAGAAGGTGCAAAAGCAAAACTAATTAGTCATTTTAACTAACATATAGGGAAGCAACCGCCGCATATGAAAGAGTTAAAAAAGTGAAGATGACTTCCCGTAATTAATCTCATTCATTTAGATAGAATATAAAAATTAATTTTTGTACATTTTATATAATAATTTTTTAAATTATTAAAACATACTTTAGTAATAAAAATCAATTTACAAAAATTTTATTCTTCAAACATTTAATTACTTAATTATTCTTTAGAAACCAAGAAAACAAACATTGATTTCTTAATTACAATTAAAAGAAAACTAAATATTCTTAATTATAATTATTCATATTTAATATTAGAAACATTTTTGATTATTAGGAAATAGATAATTAATATGGAGACAAATTAATTAAATTTAGATATTTTCAAATACTTTCAAATCTAAAAAATATATAATTAGCTATAATTATAGTTTAAATTACCAGAGTGATACAACGCCTACAAGCCGTTAAATCAAAAGATAAACAGTTAAGGATGAATCCTTAACCAGCACTTATCTTTTTAATGGAAAGTTTGTGATTTGTTATATTGATTATATATAAAGACATGCAATTCCAATTAATCAAATCAAACGTTTTCATTATATCCAAAATTATTCTCCGCCAAGAGTATATAGCATCTAGCGTTCTTTCAGTTTAATGTATTTTCCACACTAAGGAAGGAAATTTCTCCCAAAGAAGACCTTATAATTAGCTCGTCTAGTGTTCATCCAGTCTTGTTCATAGCATAAAACGTGAAATAAGGTAATTTCCTATTACCATAAATAAAAATTCAAAAGGCATTTGCCTTAAATCCAATCTGAATTAACAATAAAAATCTTGAAATCCATTCGAACACATCTATCTGAGATTCGAATATACCATATATCAAGCATTTACATGGATAAAACAAAAGCCGAGGTGGTAATTCCCAAAAACACAGTATACATAAAATGTTGGTAGAAGCCATGACCCAGGTATAAATAATGCCTTACGATTATCACCGTAACTTCGTTTATCCTTTTGACAAAGACAATCAGGAGGGTTAAAATCGACTCCGAAAGCCATATATGCAATTATGGATGCATTTACTAGTATGGCATTCCATTTATTCTCGAAGAAGTTTCTCACCATATGTTCTCATTTGTTTGCGCGCTTTTTAAGTAGATTTCAGATTTGTTCATAATTTTCACTACTTTCTACGATGTCCAAAGCTACGAGATCTTTCTTATTCTTAGCCATCAATATATCATCTTTACGAACTAAAAATGTCACCATTTGTAAATACACACCCCCATATATATATATATATATATATATATATATCGCGGTAAATAAAAACGTACAATTAAGACAAATAACGGCGATGTATACAAAGTAGAATCAGTGTATTATATTATAGTCAATGGTGAAACTACATGCGAATAAATCCTTAACCACCACATATCATTTTAATAAAAGTTTTGTGAATTGTTATATAGATTATATATAAAAGATGTGGAATTTTAGTTCATCAAATCAAACGTTTCCATTATATCCAAAAGTATTGTCCGCCTAGAGTATATACCATCTTGCATTCATTCAAATTAAAGTATTTTTCACACATAGAAATGAAATTTATGGTAATTAGCTCATCAAGTGTTCATTTACTTGAAAATATTTTTCACACTAAGAAAGAAAATTTCTACAAAAAATATATTATAATTAGCCCGTTTAGCGTTCATCCAGTCTTGTTCTTAGTCTAAAACGTGAAATAAAAATTCAAAAGGCATATGCCCTAAATCCAATCTGAATCAAAAATAAAATTTTTGAAATCTATTCGAACTCATCTATCTAAGATCAAAATATATCGTATATCAAATAGCAAGATTATGCACATAGATAAAACAACGGTCTTACCCCTTTTAGCTACCATATGAAGAGGCGTGTTTTAATTATTGTCTTGGAGAAGACAGGTATCTTGATTTAATCTAGCAGTAGCAAGTGCCTCACAATCTATAGGTGCCCATTCGTCGAAGCCAGGTGGAGCGGGGAAACCCCATTCAAATATACTTCTGTGGCTAATTCTGACCTTGTACTCAGTATATTTATCACAACTTCCAGGTTACCACGTGCAATCGCTATGTGTAAGGGCGTTCGGCCATTGCCATCAACTTGATCTATATCTCTCTGGATCTGGATCTCCATCTTTCTATTTTCTATATAACAACCCAACCCCAAACACCACCACGCCTGTTCTCTCGCCCCAGTTAATTTTTTTATTTTTTTTAATTTATATTATTTTTTGGTTTGACTTTATTATTATGATTGTTACTCTAGAAAGCGAGAGTGAAGAAAAACTTATCAGATAAATTTCTTATACTAACGTGGTTACCTCTTTGAATTAGGTCTTAAAATCGAGTAGTAGCTTTTCATGTTAAATTTTGGTGGCTGTAAAAATATTTTGTAACTTAAATATTGCTTGGTTTAAATCAAAAAAATAAAAAATTCTTACACTTATTTTTGAGTAAATGACACCAAAAGTCCTTAAACTATGTCATAAGTTTCAATTAAGCCCCTAACTGAATTTTCTGTAAATTG
The DNA here is from genome assembly GCA_021464415.1 of Lonicera japonica. Classification (NCBI taxonomy): domain Eukaryota; kingdom Viridiplantae; phylum Streptophyta; class Magnoliopsida; order Dipsacales; family Caprifoliaceae; genus Lonicera; species Lonicera japonica. The sequence continues at coordinate 77,014,414 of CM038466.1, read as the reverse complement.
AGCTCTTAAACTAATCAAATTGAATACCAATAACCTTTCCATCCAAATTTTCGGTTAAATCAAATGTTGAATAAGTATTTTAGTCACTCATACATATGTGTTATATATGTGAACCTAGATTTATATATCTATAAATGTATTATTGAAACAAAACTCATTTAATTAATGCATTTATATAATATTAACCATCTATTTATTTATATATGTATATATATGTACATAAATCTCTTATTTGAGGTTTTCTAAGTTAGGCTTTTTGTGATTTGGACAAAAAATGAAAATGGAAGAAGTAAGATAGCGAAGGAGGGAAGAATTGGCTTGACATTTTAACAAATAATTTATGTTGCTGTACCATTTGAATAGCAATATTTAATTGTCCCTTATGTTCTTATAAATTATTTTACCTGTTTCGCTTTCTCTTTCTTCTTCTAATTTTGTTCCTTTTTTTTCAATTAACTTGGTTAGTGACCAAAAGGCCCTTTAATCTGTTTGATTTTATGAAAGATTTGAGGGAAGGGCTGTTAGTGTTCAATTTGAATAGTTTAAGGGCTCAATTGACACAAAATTGAGTTTAAGGGCTTAATTGAAGCTTAGAATTATTTTAAGGGCTTTTGGTGTCATTTACTCCTTATTTTTTAACAAAGTTTGCATTATTCTTTTCAAAATTGTTCCCATGATATTTATACACACAACATCGCATGCCTTAAAGTCCTTCGTAGACGGTTTTGTGGGATACAATCAAATAAAGATACACCCAGACCACAAAGAGAAGATAACCTTCATCATGCCCTAAGGGATCTACTACTACACAGTCATGTCTTTCAGTTTAAAGAACGCCAGGGCTACTTATCAGAGGGCGGCTATAACCATTCTTCATGACTTTATCCATAAAAAGGTGGAGGTTTACGTGGAAAACATGATCGTTAAGTCCAAGGATAGAGAAGGCCACATCGTTACCCTAAGTAAATTCTTCGAAAGACTACGGTTGTACAAGATGAAGCCTAACCTGCAAAAGTGTGTCTTCGGGGTCCCCAAAGAAAAGCTTTTGAGGTATATCGTTAGCAAAACAAAATAGATCCCGCCAAGATAAAGGCCATCACAGAAATGCCCACGCCCTAGACTGAAAAGGAGGTTAGAGGTTTCTTAGAGAAGATCCAATACATCAGTCGTTTCATATCGCAGTTGGCTTCTATCTACGAATCGACCTTCAAGCTACTTTAAAAAGACTCTGACTGAGTTTGGAATGAGCAGTGCTAAGAGGCTTTTGAAAAGATCAAGTGTTATCTGTCAAAGTCGCCAATTCTCATGCCACAGCAGCCTGATTTGCCTTTACTCATATATTTAACTGTTACCGATATAATGACAGGGGCCATGCTGGCCCAATACATAGAATTGTCCTTAAAGAAAAGAGTTATCTATTGCGTCAGTCGAAAGTTTAAATCTTATGAACTTGGATATTCAGTTCTAGAAAAGACATGTGCTACTTTGGTAGGATTGGCTAAAAAATTGAGGCACTACTTGCTTTCCTTCTAGGTCAAATTGATCTTAAAGATGGATCCCAACAAATACTTGTTCAAAAAATCAACTCTATCCAGCAGATGGCCATATTCTTTTTCCTCATATCCGAATTGGACATTATCTATGTCATTCAGAAAGCAATCAAAAGACAAGTGATCGCATACTACCTAGTAGACAATCCTTTGACGGATGAAAACTGAGAAGAGGCCAATCAAAGGGGAGCCGAAATGGAAGCATTACTTCGATGGGGCCACAAATTAAAAAGGTTACGGCATCGGCATGCTCCTGATATCGCCAACTAAAGAAGACTCTCCCTTGACAGTCAAGCTCAATTTCAAAAGCACCGATAGTATGGCCGAGTACGAAGCCTACATCGCTAGTTTACAGTTAGCATTGGGAAAAAATATCAAGATCCTAGAGGTATATGGGGATTCGTCGTTGGTAATCGACCAAGCCTCTGTCAACTGGCAGACTTATAACGAGAGACTCTGCCTTTACAAAGTTCTGCTCGTAAGCCTCACGGTTCAATTCGAATAAGTTCGTTTCTTCCACTTACCCAGAGATTTGAATAATTTTGCTGATGCACTTGCTACTTTGGCTTCTATGGTCGACATCCCCGATGGAATGACACTATTCCCGTTAATAGTTGAGGAACGGGTCGAACTTATATATTTCCTTGAAATCGAAGTTCTAGAGGAGGTTGCCGTAGACCAGTCAGTTTGGTATTACGACATTTAAAAACTTTTAAGCAAAGGAGTGTATCCACTTGGGGCCGATAAGAGGGACATAATCACCCTTCGAAGACTGGTCGCATAATTCATCATTTGTGACTATCTCATGTACAAGCGTCACTAAGATGACATCCCCTTCAGTGTGGGCCTGAAAGTCAATTCGAAGAAATCATGGGCCGAATTCATAATTGAGAAGGTGGTCCCCATATGAGCAGGACTATTTTGTCCAGAAAGATCGTCAGGCAGGGCTACTTTTGGACTACCCTACAAATATACTGCAATTAGTATGTTCAGAGATGCCATAAATGTCATAAATACGCCAAGGCCCAGAACTTGCCTCCAAGAGAGTTGTGTTCTATGATGTCTCTCTGGATTTTCTCGATATGGTTCATAGATGTTATCGGACAGATAAATTCGAAAGCAAGTAACATGTATTAGTATATTCTAGTGGCATTTGATTACTTTCTGAAATGGGTTGATGCCGAGTCTTATGCCGTTTTAATCTCTAAGAATGTTGCTCAATTCATCAAGTGGAACATAATTTGTCTTTATGGGGTACCCCAAGAGGTTATATCAGATAATAGGGCAAACTTCTAAGGTGAGGCTAATGATGTCATAAAAGAATATGGAATCAAACGCCACAACTCTTCCCCATACATACCTCAAACCAACGGAGCTATCGAGGCCCTAACAAGAACCTGAAAAACATCTTGGATGAATTGATGAAAGATTGAATCGATAAACCTTAGAACGAAGAAAGCAAGAAACTAAGCAAATGAAAATCCCCTTTTTTGTAGATTAACGAGAGCAAAACAAAGGCGATGGTAGGTCTGATATTTAAAGGGAAATTATACCTTATAGAAATATATGATGAAAGAAGAATAATAAAAAATTCAAAAGGGAAGACAGAGCCCCGGTTGTAAAGTGATCCAGCTAATGATTGACATGAGAAATCAGGCCAGCTCATGAACGAAAGCTTCCGAACAAATATTAGGGTCAAGCCCTTGTTCTCTACCTTGTTTGGTGAGACCGCATGCTTGAGGGGAAATTGAGGGAGCATATATTTTGGTTAGGCTGTCTGGGCCAACCCAATTTATTTCAGGAGCCCAAACAGCAAATCAGACCAACAGGTCTGGCACGAGGAGAAGACCCGTCAGGATGAAAGGCATCCGAAATTGTCGAGACGGCCAAGCGGTGGCCTTACCCGTGGAAAGTGCGTAAAGAGAATCATATCGAATTGTACAGACCTGTACAGAATCATATTAGCCTCCTCTACGAGACTATAAACATACATCTTCAGAAGTTGTTAGGCGTGGATAAGGGACAAAATGATGGAGTGTTATCTAAGTCTTACCCGTGTTAGTCATTTTACCGATAACCCTAATGAGCAAGTGTAACCTTAATTCTATACGTATAAATAGAAGAGGGAGGGCTCGAGATAAGGGTTATTTGCTTAATACTGCAGCTGTTAGTAGACTGCTTGTTAGTTTTTTTCTTTTTTGTGTGAGAGAGAGAGATAGATAGCTTCGAATCTGTATATCCTTTATTGATTAACAGCCTTAAGAGCTCAATACAACAATCACGCACACACAAACAAAGGATGTACTGCCGGACTAGCATAAACGCTACCGGGAGAACCTACTGTACCCAAAAAATTCTTTGTCCAATCTCACATTCTTATTACTGTAATAAAAATCTTTTCTCAAATTATTACCGTGGGTTGGGCCTAAATTTTGCACCACCTACAAAAACAAAATAAAGGAATAGAAGGGATTGGCATTCCCTCCCATTCCTTTCATTTCCTTTCCACTCCCTCTCATAAATCTATCCAAACAAGTGAAATGTAATCATTCATCCTCTTTTCCTTTCATTTCCTTTCCTACTATCCCCTCAATCTAAACGGATTGTAAATTACCAACCAGTTTAGTTCTTCTGCTAATTAAATACTCCAATGTCTGCAAAAGAAATGAACAAATGCATAACTAAGTGATGAAATAATATACACATGCATACTGGTCGGTCTTATGTTTTTTCTTTCGAAAATATTATGGATTTCATTCCTGTCATTGTAGAATTTGTAATAGTTCCAGAGGAACAGACTTTAAACCTAAATTTCAAAATAATATTTAAAATAAAGGGACAGGTTCAGGTCCAAACATATATAATTAAACAGGGCGGGTTTGAGCTTTTTAATTTACAACCCACCTTAGATTGAATAGGTTGTATTTTAAGCGAATTGTTTGGACAAACCTGACTGTTGCCATCATTATAACCATAAATAACCTAACTCATAATTTGCAAAACAACCAATTGGCACCTAGAAAGATACAAGCCAATAATCAAATATAAATATACTGTTGGAATTTTTTTTATCTCCAATTGTTTTAAGGCTACAACTTTATGCAAGATAGTACTGTTGCCTTCCCCATCTTGGGAATTTAGAAAAGTGTGATCAACTTCCACCAATTGCTCCAAAGCTTTAGGACCGTTGCGAATAACATACAAGTGAAGTATTGTGACAGTTTTCGTTATGTTTAAGGGGTACATAACCACTTCTGGTCTTGCTTGTACCAATTCATTTACAATCTCAACTTGTCCTTTGACCATAATGGCTAAATGAAGATGACTCTTTCCAAATTCATCCTCAATCAAACAAACATCACTATCTGTGTCAATTAAGAACTTCACCATCTCTACTAGGGACAGAGCAAGAATCTTCCAAGAGGATGGCCATTTTTTTTAACAAGTACTAGTGGGCTTTTTTTTAATTTTTCCCTGAGCTGAAGCCCACCCTGTTCTCCCTTGGGTCCACCCCTAATCTCTACATGGTCCGTTCGTAGAAGCCAAGTGAAGAAGGACATAAAGCCGAGAGTTTAGCTCGTTGACCAGATCTGGTTTGTGTCGCAAAAGGGCTTTGGCAAAATCCACGCAACCTTAAGAAGCAATTACGTGCAAGGGTGTCTCATTAAAACAAAGACCATATGGCTTCCCATAGTGGTTAAGAATGAATATATCTTCTCTTAATAACTCATTTTAAAGATTGGGAATCGCCTTTAAACGAGACATTGTAAAGCTTATTCTCTCTCGTCAAGCTCTCTATTGGAAAATAGTGAAGAGGAGTTTTTTAATTAGTTGTGCTATGTAGAAGGTAATTCAATGTGATATTAATTAATAATTAAAACAAAAATCCTTAAGTGCCCACAAATTCTAGTTTCCTTTATAATTGGAGGAGGAAGTGTGGTCAGCATCATGACCCAGGTGCCTTATCAAGAATAACCAAAACCATAAATTCTCCTATAATTTAGTGCAGAATGCCCTATTCGACTTTAAGGACTCGTTTAGTTCGAGTTTTAGGAATGGAATGGGCATCCTAGATTCCTAGAAAGATTTTCTCATGACATCTAGGATACCTTGCCCATGTTTGGTTCATATATAATTTCTCTTTTCCCGGAACGTTAAATTACCTTTTTATATTTGGTTCAAACGAGAATATGAGTAAAATGCATGTGAATTACCAAAATATTTTTCATTGTATAAAATTAATAAACAAGTCTTAAAAATTTTACAAAAGTAAACATTTGCTTTTATTGTTAAGAATTGTGAAAAGTCATTATATGCATTTAATAATAAAAAGAAAAGGTTCAATAAAAATTTTTTTTTTTTCTTTTAAAAAAATATAAATGAAAATGTTTTTGTCTTGGTTAATAGAAGGGATATTTTGGTCTTAAGAGGTAATCTTAAAAGAAAATCTAATAAAGAATTTATTCCCGGACTATTTAAGAAGTAGAGTTTTGAAGGAATACTCCATTCCTAGAATGACGCACTCCTAGCCTAAAATCCAAACCAAAAATTGGAATTCTTCTGGAATAGAATGTAGCATTCCAGGAATGATTTAAATCTCGAACCAAACGAGCCCTTAATTATTTCGTCTTTTAACAACCAACCCTCATCTGGCAAAGACTGCTCCAAGTAGCGGGCCACATAAGGAGTAATGTGGACAAATGCTACAATATGTTAAAGGAGGACATGCTACAAATCCACATGAAATTATAAATTAATGGACGGTATCTTAATAGTTTTGAGTCATATTATTATTGACCCACAATAAGTTAATGAATCGGGTCAGTTAATACACAATAATATCCATTAAGACCCGTTAATCATTAGAGTTACAAATTTAAATATTTTATATAAATTTATATGTATAAATAGGTATGTTAATATAGTTAGTACATAATTTGTGACATTATACATACATACATACATATGGTTGTCAATTAATGAATATGTACATATAAATGTGTATAAATATTATATATGTGTTTTATTGTGTTAAATATATGTAATTGTTAACCGGTCTAATTGGGTTGTTGACAGGTTGACCCGTATTCATCTTGAAACAACACGCTTTGGTTACCGGGTAATAAACGGTCGTGTCAAGTCATCCATTAGGATAATGAATTAGATTTGAATATTATAATTTTACCACGATAAAAAATCCATCCATTTAAATTCAAACCGATATAACCAGAAACACGATAAGATACGACATGAATAAGAACACGACTCAAACTGACCCATTGCTAATTCTACACATACCCACTTGAAATTTTAAGAAGTGTTTATTTTTTATTGAACATTTTTATAAAATTAATTGTAGTAAGTAGAAAAATAAATTTTTGCCCACCTTCTTACGTAAAAGATTGTTCCTTTGCAACCTTATTCTATCTAAATTATCATAAATTTTATAGGTGGAGGGTGGGGTAAATGTTCTCTATTTTTGTAATTTAACGCTTCAAATTATCTATTTTGTAACATTCGTTTGGCTCTTGAGTCAGGTATCATTTTCTTAAAATATCAAAGAATTAAAGGGAGCCACATACTATATAGAAATATTTTGCGCATGCCCCCCCTTACCATTAAATCCTGACTCCACTGCAAGTTGTTCCCTCCAAAACATAGCTACACGTGCAAATTTTCACACAGTAATTAATGGTAGTACATACAATGATGTGCACAAAAAAAGTATAAAAAAGGGCAGTATTATTTACACCCACTATTTTTGTCACAAACACTGCTCTTGTCACAAACATCCCCCAAGGGTAAATTTTTAATCACAAACATCCCGTAAGACTTTTAATGAGAGGTGAGTGCAGATGCCCATACTCGCCTCACTTGAAGAGAGTTTTTTTGTAATAACTCGCCTAATATTAGATAATGAATTACTGGAGTGTTTTCCAAATAAAGCCCGCCTAATAAAAGGTGAGTGCACTTACATAAACTTGGCTAGCTTAAATGAGAAGAGTGTGTTGCTAAGCACTCACCTAACATCGGGCAATGGAGGGGGGTGTTTGTAACAAATAAGGTGGTGTTAAAATGTGTTTTTAGTTAAATTTTAGAAAGGGGTGTTTGTGACAAATTTAAAAGGTACAACACCATCCATACAAAATGCGCACTAGTACATAGAATGATGTGTCAGTTACTGAATTGGTCAATAGTTAAATGATTTCAAATACTTTCCGGTAAGCCTAGTTCTTGACCTATCAATTTTATTTTGTGTCTTGACTTTTCTTTTTCTTTTTTTTACTATTTGTGCTTTTAGTATTGCTATAAAAATAAATGCAAGTAGATCGATTTCAGATAGATCTCCTTTGATACATCAGGGGACATGTATAGAGTGGTTAAAAACTTGCTCCTTTATTGGTACGTTCCAATTTCGAGTATCCCGTCCAAATCCTCATTGCTCTTCCCCCTCAACTCAAACCACGTACAGTTCTATCAAAACTTGTATCGCTTCTAATAAAAAAAATTAGCATGTCGTTGACATTGTTGTAAATAGTATTTTCATCTAATGCACTAAAGTGTGATTTTTCTTTATAATTATTAGCTTCATTGTACAATAGTCTAATCGAATAGTTAAGCAAAAGGTTGATGAATTAACATTTGATTAGAGTTGGTGAGTTCAATAATAGAAGACATATATGAATAGATGATTTTGCTAATTTCTTGTCATAGAAGATGATTTTGCTTTGTGTGAGAAAGTGGAAATAGATGATTATGAGAGTTTTGCATTCATATATATATATATATGAAAGAGCTACATAGTTAAATTTATTAATAAAGAAAAGAAAAAGAGTTCGAATAGCTGGAACTAGATGGCTGAACAAGAGAGCAAACAGGGAAGGAATACTTTAATTTGAACTCTCCAAAGAAAAATCAACTAAAGACTCTGATCTAGGAGATTTGTAAAAAAACCTCCTCGATTACGAATCAGCAACCTTTCAGTCACGAGATGGATACACTTACCATTGAGCTAGAAGCTCAAGTGCAAAGAATAAGAATTCCTATATATCCCAAACCGACGCAGGTCATTATTTTAATTAATAGGAGTTAATCTCAATCAAACAGACATACAAGAAGTAGTATTGTTGGCACTGCTAATGCCTTGGCGCTCACCTTCATTCGCATTCCTACCCGACCTGTTTATACATGTCACCACCTTCACAATGATACGACCGAAGAAGTGAGCAGCATTCATTATGAAAACAATGCAAACCAATCCCAACCACGCGAGAACCGACAAAATAATTATATCACCGGTGCCACGCCCTTCAACCTTGAATCCTAAATTGTCGATATTAAACTTAATGACATTGCCTGGCGTAATGGTTAACATCGCAACGAGGTATGTGAGCGTCATGGTTGTCGCTACCACCCATATGACGACAGTTAAAAACCGCATGAATACCTTTTCCTTCAGTACACGAAACCAAGTTGTTGCCATGCGTGGGGAGCCGTGTATAAGTAGTAGAACTATGCTAAGAGAGGCGACAAAAGACATCGTATTGAACGCCCAAAAAAGACAGTACTCGCGAGGATAATTAACAGCCATAATTGATCTTCCAGCTAGAAAGGTTAAATTTCTGCCTTGAATATTAAGAGTTGTTTGGTAATTTTGATCCCAAACACCACCAGGAGGGTCAAGTCCAGCTTGGTAAGCCATACCGGCAATTACAGTAGCGGCAATCAGCATGGCGTCCCTTTTCTTTTCTAACAGACTTTTCTCATTATCCTTCGTCTTGTTGTCTTGTGAGGACAACTTTGCATTAAGAAGTAGCTTGCACATTTTATTGGTTTGTGGATCTCTTGGCATTTGTTTGACGATATCCAAAGCTGTAAAACCATTCCCGTTTTTCAAATTCATAACCAGTTGAGTTCTATCGACCAAATACTTCAATATCTGCATAGGAAATATACAAATACATGCAAAATGAAGTGATGAAAAATATACAAATATATGCATACTAGGTCTCTCATATGAACCATCCGCGTAAGGATTACACGTTGGCGACGGAAATTCGTAGCCAAAGTGTAGTCCGTATACAGGTTCGATCGGTCCTGTTCAAAAAAGAAGGCAAACAAAGTAACAATGGTTCTCTGATGGAACAACTAATAATTTTGAAGAGGCACACAAAATAAAGTTTAATATCCAGGCTGGCACACACTTTAAATCTGGAAAGGCATATTGAATAAGCCTTGTCACCTCTCAAACATGTGCCAATTAAGTCTACCGTACTAGTCTCCATTCAGTTGTGTTGAGAGCATAAGGTCCACCGGTCTCGAGGTTTCGGGACTCAAAAGCCAAGTTTGAAAATAAGGTCTCATTAAAGTGTAAATATAATTATTACTTTTACGATATATAAATATAAAATAAATAAAAAAACAAATTAGCTAAAATTTAAGTGGGCCTTTTATTGTGTGTAAAGATTGAACTTTTATGATATAGGAGTGGATTTTTACAATTCATATATTGCACCATATATATATACATGGACATAAAAATATGAGACTCCTCAAAAGTTAAAAAAATTGGGCGCCAAGGTGCATGGTGTCCTTCTTTACCATACCTCAAGACTGCCCTAGTCACACTTTGCTTGTGTAATAAAATACTTAGTGATTTTTAACATTAAAAACATATAATAATATTTAATCTAGTGGTAATTAAATGTGCCATTTGTGTTGAATGTCATGCGTTCAAGTCCATACTTTGATATGATTTTATAATAATTTTTGGCAACCGAGGCTACATAACATGATAATTTAATGTACGTATCAAACATTCGGATGCGTTTACTATATATATACATATATATATATATGTATGTATATATATTATATAGAAGAATGTTATGAGTACAAATATCTTCTTTAATATTATTTTATAGTAATTTTCAACATGAAAAGAGTAATTTAAAATTTTATGTTCATACCAAACTCCATGAATGTGTTTAATCTATTATATATAGATATATATATATATATATATATATAATATTAGTTAATTTCCTATATATATACACACACATATGTTGAAGCATGTGTGTGTATATATATAATAATTGTTTTTATGACCTTTCATAATAATCTTTTTTTAAACAAGTCAATGTAGAAATCTCACAATGATATTATGAATTAAGGTTAGTTATATATATATACTATATATAAAATATGAATAAATATAAGTATTTTTTTTTCTATTTTTTGTATGTCTAATCATGCCCCTTGATTTTACAGTTTTATAATTATATATTAACCTACGATGTGATAAAAAGGAGTCTAGTTACGTTGTGCTATACAACATGTTAGTGAGCCAATTTTAAAAACTTCATTTAAGTAAAAGGAATCTTATTTATTTATTTATTTATTTTGTATTTTAGAAAAAAACTTTAAGAAATGAATAAAAAACAAAGTTATATTTTTTATGAAATTTTAAAAATAATATACTGCATATAAATCAAATTGAAAAATAGTTTTAAAGAACTATACTTAAAAGTAAATTTTAAATTAAACATTTAAACACTCTAACCAAACAAAATCTAAAGAATCCCACCGCAAGTTGAGAGGAAGGAAATCATAGATAGTTCCAACGGACATAGTGGCGTTTTTTATTTCAGTTGGGGTAAAAATTAGGAGACCCAAACCCAAACCAAATTTGAAAGTTCGGTTTCAATTTCTAAATCTTACAAACCCGAACCAGACCAAACTTTTCGGTTCGGTTTTTATATATATATATATTTTTAAACTAAATAAATTGTAAGACAACCCTTATTTTTGTTAGAAAAATACTTATTTTAATTAGATTGAGAAATATTTACTTTTACAATAATATTACTTCAATATTCATGATAGCCCAAATAATCGGTTTCTCACTAGACTTTGTAGATTTTAGAAATATAAAAATTTAAATAGTGAAATAATATTATTTTGGGTCACTTATTCAATTATTCTGTTTAGTTCGGTTCGGTTTAATTACAAAGTCATGCCCCAATCCTGAACCAAATATATGTGGTTTCGCTTAGGTTTCGTTGTTTCAGTTTCAGTTTTTTTTGTTCAGTTTTTTATGGATTGGTTCGGCTTGGTACAGTTCGGCCATTCGGTTTTCGGGTTTGTCACAACACCCCTAAATGGACAAGTTAATGAATTGGGTACCAATGTTTCGGTTTTGATTTTTTTCGGTTCAGTTTTTTATGGATAGGTTCGGCTTGGTACAGTTAAGCCATTCGGTTTTCGGGTTCGTCACAACTCCCCTAAATGGACATGTGAATGAATTGGGTACCAATCTTGTAGAAGAAAAAGTTTTGAAGTGTTGGTTGAAAATAAACATTTTCCTCACGGGTTACAGAAAGATTCTTCAAGAGTTTCATGCTCTAATGTTGTTGACAAACAAAATTCAAATATTAGTCCTTTGAAAGAAGATAAAGATTTTTTCACTACAGTGTATTACAAGAATTAATCAAAAGGAGAAATTAAAAAAGCAATACAAGGGGGCGTCATCTTATTTTGATTAATAAGAGAGTTTTCTTTTAAATCAAATTTAATTTGATATTCCCAAGCATCTTTGTGAAAGGCTTAAAAGGGTGATTCAGAAGCTGTCTCGATTAAAGTAATGTTTAGGATTTGATTGGTTTTTTAAATTTTCATTGTCTTCTTAGAGGTGAGGATCTTGTCCTCCTCTTGATTTTGGGTAACAAATCTAAAACAATTTATTTGGGTTTCAAGTATTATTATGGGTAACATATATAATAACATATATACACTACACTATTCTTTATTAAAAAATTAATAATAATATTAAGTGCGTATCATATTTAATATTAGTGATATAGTTAGTATCACAATATTCAAAGGATCTATATCTTTAAATACAACTAAGATGAGTGAATTTAAAGTTCTATACCTTATAGCCTATATATGTGTGTATATTTTTTTTTTAGGGAAAGATTTACTATATATATATATTGATCATTCATGAAGATTTTTTTTTCTGTTTTTTCTCAAAAGAAGAAAAGACAAGCTACTCCTAATTTAAGAAAGATGGAGTATAAAATAGTGATGTACCAAAGTAGTGTATAATTTCTCGTTGTATTCGATCATTAGGTGATCGAGCAGTTTCTTAAAGAAAACGAATATAATTAATTAAGCGGATCGACATGAACAAGGGCCTTTTTTGTTCATTAGGTGAGCACTATCTTGTTGTACTCTGTCCGTCTGAAAATGGTCTGTATAAGAGACTGACTTTACACATATATATTCAAATTTATATATACCTATTCACTTGGTTACATATATTGTTTCATTTATTAATCTCTCATTTTGAAATCTAAATTATTTTATTTTGACGTTGATTTATTGTACTGTGATAATCACAGATTATATATATATATATATATATAATTGATTATAAAGTATGTGTTTTAAATAACCTTTTTTATGTCTAAAAATTTGACTTAAATATATACTTTTCTATATTAGTTATTTTGTCAGTCAATAATATAAGATAACTTATGTTTATTTACCACCGGTTTGTGTTATTCAAACTCTTTTCCTTTCTTACAAAAATAACTTTTTAGGGTTTTAGTCCTTCAGATTCATTTAAAAAGAAAAAGAAAAGAGAAATACCTATGAATCAAACAATTATAAATAACCTATAAAATAATTACAAGTCAAGAATTTAGCCTCGGAAAAAAAAAGCACAACAACAACAGCAGCAACATTACCTCCAATTGTTTCAAAGCTACGACTTTGTGCAAGATAGTGTTGCCTTCCCCATCTTGGGAATTTAAAAAAGTGTGATCGACTTCCACCAATTGGTCTAGAGCTTTCGGACCATTACGTAAAACATACAAGTGAAGTATTGCCACAGTTTTCATTCTGTTTAAGGGGTACATAACTAGTTCGGGTCTTGCTCGTACCAATTCATTTACAACCTCAACTTGCCCTTTGACCATAGCGGCTAAATGAAAAGGAGTCCTTCCGAATTCGTCCTCAATTAAACAAACATCACTATCGGCATCGAGCAAGAGCTTCACCATCTCTACTCGTCCGTTCGCAGAAGCCAAGTGAAGAGGGGCACGAAGCCGAGAGTCTAGTTTATTGACTAGATCCGGCTTGTGTTGCAAAAGGACTTTGGCAAAGTCCACGTGACCTCGACTAGCAGCTATATGTAAGGGCGACTCATTAAAACAAAATCCAGATGAACTTCCACAGTGATTAAGTGCAAGTTTATCTTGTCTGAGTAATTCTTCCAACGCCCGGATATCGCCTCTAAATGATGCGTCGTAAAGCTTATTCTCCCTCATCATGCTCTCCATTAAAAAATAGTGACAAGTAAGTATGTTCAAGAAGCGTTTTTTTTTTTTCAATATGTTTTTGACAATTATGAAGGAGTCTATCTATATATAAATACAAATATTCTGTTTACATAGCATATATGCCAATTAGAAAAGACGAAAACAGAAAAAGTAAGTCTAAACCCCACAACAAAAGGGAGACCATCTTGCAAGCCAAGCATCTAAGATAGTTCCATACAACTATATTACATAGAGCGGTACTATTAGCAAATTAAGTAATTATTATCATTATCAGAATAATATATAATTTTAGAAATATGTAATACAATTTCTTGAAGTAAAACTGTGCACCAGCTAACAGATAATTGCTTTAGCAATATGAGTAACCATATATTGCATAAATTTAAATACAGAGAAATGCATCAAATTAAAGTTTAAAAATCCTTAGTACACCCTTCATACTGAATTAGAAGTCCTCTATTTCTTTTTGAGATATCCTAAATTAAGAGTTCAATTTTTGTAAATATTTCCATTTTAATGCACCAAAGAATATTTCCATTGTTGTACATTACCTCGTTGTTGCTGTTCGTATTATCAATTTTGTTCCTCAAACCATTGTATAAGCCTAAAAAAGCTTCTCAATAATACTCTAGTGATGTAAATCATGAATCACTGGAAAAGAAAAACCATAGTGACGTAAATCGTGAATCACTGAAAAAATAACTTGCTTCAATGTATACCCCCAAAAACATATACTCTTTCCGTCCTAAATTAAGAGTACTATTTTTTTGTCAAGGTGTTCTAGATTAAAGGTCCACTTTCCCTATTACAACATATAATTAACTTACCAAAATTCATTATAAGAAACAAGTTTGTTTTACACCATTGGTTGTGATAGTATTGAGTAATATATTAGAAGTATCTACAAAATTATTCTTTGTAAAGAAAATAAAAGACGGCTATTGATTTTATAGAAAATCAAGGGATTGTAGAGTAATGTTAGACTCATTAGAAATGTGTACTAAAATTGTATAAGATCATGTGTCACCTCATTATTTGAGGAAAAGTGGATGGACTTCAACTCGATCTTCAACCAATCCTAAGGTGACACTTTATTTTGTACACAATTTTTATGCACATTTTAGTGAGTATAGAATTATTCACTTTTGTGTATTAAATTATCGGGAAAATGAAAAAAAATAAAAAAATCTAAAGTTTGGAGTCAATTTCAAGTTGAACCCTAATGTTCCAATTTAAACTCTAAAGTATAATTAGTACTTCAATTTGAACCGTCTGTCCACCTCAATTAAAAAAAAAGGGACGGTAATCCACCTTAGCATGCCAACATGGATTAAACAGTACAAAACCCTTGTCCCTTTCATTTGTAGGCACCAACTACGTACACCTTTCCCCTTCATTTTTTGGCGCCAAAACACATTTTCCTCTATTTCTCCTCCCTTCTCCCTCCATAAAATAGAGTACCTGCATAAAACAGAGCATGCTTCCTTAACATTTTACACTTCCATTTCACCCATTTCTTGTTCATTTCCTCATCCGCAGCTGCCATGGAAGATTTTCTTTGTCTTTGTGGACAAAAAGCAGTAATAAGAACTTCATGAACTTATTATAATCCTAGTAGGAGATTCATGGATGCTTCAATTTTGGGGTAAACTCAGTTTTCTTTATTTTTTGTTTTCTTCTCTTAATTTTATTTTTTGACATAAAATACGTATTATATGCATCATTGAGTTACCTGTTGGTTCTATGCATGGGTAGATCCTCCTATGTGTGAAAGAGTAAAACAAATAATACTAGGATTATTGAGGAGAGTGAATGACTTCAAAACTAAAGTTAGACAAAAAAGGAGAAGAGAGAGATGGCTCAAGATTTTTTTGTTTGCTTTCATGGGTTTTAACAGTGTTGTTGTGGCTAAATATGACCATATCACCACACATCTTGCCCCGAGCCCTAAACTTGAGCAAAGAACCCTAACCCCTAAACAATTGAGCCCTAATCTTACACAACAATTAAATGAACAGAAGTTGGGGCTTTTTGTTTGGCTTCACGTGCTTCACTCATGTGCATTTTGTCCAAATAAGTGTTCACGTGGTCTAATAACTGGCCATGTGGTGTGCCAAGTTGGATTTCCACTACTTGGCAATAACTGGGGTGGATAAAAGATTCGAATTTAAGTACTAATTGTACTTCAAGGTTTAAATTGAAACAATTGGAACATCAGGGTTTAACTTGAAATTGCCCCAAACTTTAGGGGGGGTTTTGTCATTTTCCCTAAATTGTCGACATAAATAATTGCGAACAGGTCATTAGAGATAAATTATTCTCCATAAACATGGATCACTTTGTTGATGTTGCCCTCGTCTTTTCTCTCTCTTTAAGAAAAAGATGAGAAAAAGCCTTATCTCCATTATGATTAATTATTCTCCATAGAACTTATTTATCCAGTGACTTCTTCTCAGGTTTCTGGAAAATACAGTTTGATACTCAATTACATTGTTTTAACATAAAAAATACTATAAATTTTTATAAAAAAAAATTATTAGAACAAGATACACGTCATTTGATGAGATAGTTTTCCATCTTTTTATCCTTTTTCACAAAAAAAAAATAAATAAATAAATAAAATATTCTTACCCAACCCAAAGAAATAAGATTCATAAAACAACCGAACAAGTAATGGAATATATAACATTGTTGAATTCTCATCATACACATGTCAGTTACCTATAATTTTTTGACATGCACTAAACATTACACATTAACATATTTACGCAAGTTCGTGTTCCATTTCTATCTATTCAGGTTGTAATTATAAGAGAAAAAAGTTTAGATAACATCAACAAACAAGTTAACGCAAATTTCACATGAATCCTACACAATTTATAGACTTATCGACCTATCGTCCACCAGAATGCAAAACTTCAAGAATCAAGAGCGAGTTCAGAACATAAATTTACATGTATCCATAAAGTTGTAAAATAAATTCTGACAAATCGTGCCCTAGAATTTTAGTAGCAAAATGTTATAAATCAAACTCTGTATACAAAATTATCAATTTCTTAATTCAAGAAAGTACAAAAACTGAAACCAACGATCACGCAACATATTTGTCTTGAGCTTTCTTTTGTACTTCTGAAACTCAAACATAACATTAAGAGAATCAAAAACAAGAAAAAAGACATTCCTATGAAAATTCATTCCATTAATAGGACAAAAATAGATACAGAGAGAATTTATCTAGCTAATGCCACCCAGAGATACTAACAATACAATATGATAATAACAATACATTCAGAGTTTCAGACTACCACCATCATGTAGGGGAAAGTACAGCAACTCGTCGACCTGAGAGGGCTACAGTGACACTGGCCACGATTCAACCCTCTTCTGACTCTGCAAATCAGGGGAGAGAGAGAGAAGAAGAATACCATGTATTGCTTCCGTGTTGTGGTCTTCTTGTTCTTCCTTACAGACACCAAGAGGAGAGCCGCGAACAGATAGACCCTGCTTCGGAAGCCTTATGGTTTTAGGAGTCATCCCATCCCCACGGACATTCTCTGGCTACACCCCTGCCAATCACCATTTCTTTTTATTACATACAAAAGTTCAAATGCGCAATTATGCAAATTTTCTTTACGACCCAGTAGTTATTCCACTGTTAATTTTCGAAAAGGAAATTTCTCCAATATGAGAACAAGATGTTGGTCAGTTAGATGATCATAAAATCACCATCTAATACATAAAGCACTGTCTAGATGATATTCCCTCCCTCCGTCTCAAATTAAGAGTTCCACTTTCCTTTTTAATTAGTACGTCTCAAACTAAGAGTCCAACTTTCTTGGTTAAGAACTGTTGGGGTGTGGCAGATAAGCCACATAAAGTTTCAGCGACAAATTTCCTTCGAAACACAAGAAAAGTTCCATTTTTTAGTTATCCAAAAATTTATCACATGATAATTTATTGTATAAAGAGTTTCTATGAAATACCTATAGCTAAAATTCTTTTAAGAGAAACATATGAAAAAAATTAATTTTCGAGGAAACTAACCCCGTTGCAATTTGCTCTCCAACAAATACGTTGGCTTCCACCTGTATACCTAAACGCCTAATAAATCTTATCTATTTCCTTGTATATTTATTTTTTGGGACTTAATCAATACACCAAATCACACAAGAAAAGTATATTTAATATTTTACCACCGATTATGTTTCTATACGTTTGATTCATTTCCACTATGTTTTCGAGACGTTTCCGAAAGATCGTTTCAACGGAATGTTTCAATACTGGCTTGTCCATGGTTTAAAGTTTCGTTTCAACAGAATGTTTCAATACTTCAAAAGTTTTTTGAAGTATTGAAACATTCTGTTGAAACGAAACTTTAAACCATGGACAAGCCACACTCCTCGACCATTTTGTCACTCTTCCCTTATTACTCTTGTTTGTTGTTACATGTCTACTTCACTATTCCAAGTGTTGTGCAAATGTCAATTTGGCTGCAATTTGTGTGTTCACATTGTCAAGTTGAGCATTTGTGCCACGTGAGTTTGGTGTATAAATATGCGGAGATAGACTTGGAGTTTCATATATAGAGAAACTTAGTGAGAGAAGTGAGACATTAAATTGTGAGAGGGTTTATGATGTATACTTGTGATTTCCTTGCAATTGGATGTAATTGGGCTAAGGGTAAAAGAGTGTATTTCTCGTAATCCTAACATTGTACAGCTATTATCTCAATAGTGAAATTGGCTCTCTGTGGACTAGTAGCAATTTGTAGATACCACGTAATTTTTGGTGCTCTCTATTTTTCATTACCGTGACGTGAAGTCACTTGTCATGCATTTGGCATGTCATTGTCATTCCTTAAATTCCCAACAAGAACTATATCATTTTGAATAAGAATCTACAGAAGGCTTTTCCCTTTTCTTTTTTTTGTGACAAGTATGAAAGAGTATAACTATTATGTTTGCGTAGCATATTGAATGAAAGGGAAGGGCAAAAACAAGAAAGGAAAAAGAAAGCATGTGAGTAGAGTGTGATAAAGAAGGAAGGAAGGTACAATACCCCGGGAGTTTGTAGACCTTCTTGCAGCCCAAGCATCTGAGATGGTTCCTGTAAATCCTACGCCAAGCAAATTTGATGGAATAATAATATCCGATTAGAGAAGGAACAAGATAACTACTATTGCATAAATAAATAAATAAATAACACATTAAATTATTTTCATGCATCATAGAAACAAAGTAATGCATCAAATGAAAGCTCAAAAGAAACTATTACTAGAGACGCTTAGAGCACCAGACTGATCCCCAAGTTTGCATGTACACTATATGCAATTGCATACACCAATTGGATTCAAAATCTTAACCTCCAGCATAAGGTAGGTCGGTAGGTCCTCGAATTCTAGGAATCGAAAAGAAAGCTTTAATTTAAATAAACATAGTGGCCTACTGCAACGCTCTAATAATCAGTATTTAACAACTTTAATGTATTGATTAATACTTTTTGAGGAACCAATTGATTAAGAATTGCGTGATAAACAATTAATCTTTTTTAACAAAAATATTTCTTTAATATTAACTCTGAGAATGGACCTTTTGTAAATATGCATATTCCTTAACATCCAATTTTCTTATTCTCAAACAAACAACTATAAGAACCCATTTGACAAAACCTACAATAAATTGAAAAAATTGGAATGCATAATTACAAAGGAGAAAAAAGGAAAAGAAAATCTGCATTGAAGCAAAAGTTGCACAAGAACATACAAAATTCCTGATTTGCAGATTCTTGGCATCAAGGAAGCTTGTTTTCACTGAAACCATCAAATACAACTTAAGTAAGATAAAAATCAATGCAAATTATTCAAACTTTCGATCATTATCCTATGGATGCATCAAAGGAGATTATAAATTACCTGCTTTACCAGAAAATTGAAAGCCACCAAAAGAAGGGTCAGAGTAGGCCATGGACATTCTATGTAGAAATCCAGCATGTATGTTTCCTCCTCCATCAGCCAAACCTTTTTCCTTCCACTGAACTTCAGTATTCCCTTTTTCATTTCTTACAACTTCTAAATTGGGAAAGTTTTCCTCAAAAAATTGCAGTACGGGAGTCTGAAGCTGTTCCTTGCTGAAATTCAAGTGGAGCAAACGCAATGCATTCAGTAAACGTTCAATTTCCATGTCTAGAATGGCCCTTGTGGAAGCTATTTGACGTTCAACTGAAACGATAAAATCAAATGAATGATATATAAGGAGTAGAAAAACATATAGAAATCTAACTCTGCCTCAGTTGTGTCCTTGTCTAATAATCACAGAAAAGTCTTATACCAGGCAAGAGAACAAGGGCGGGGGAGTGGTAAGAAGCTCGTTGGGCCACTAACACAACAATGCACCAGTATTGTCGAAACCTTAACCCCTATAAGGCCAAGTGTGGAGCTTTAACTTAAACAACAATTGCAGTTAAATTCTCAGATCTTAAATGACCAGCAGCTAGTAAATAAAGCAAGACGTGGTGAAATGCGTACTTTCCTGGTCCATGGATGTATCTTCTTCTTTTTTCTCTACTGGGAGCTCCTCTGGATCAGAGACATATAGTAAGTTGTTAGCAGGAGATTGAGGAGGCTTCTTGGTAGTCCTTTTAACTCTTCATTTTGCCATTGAAAGAAAATAGCTTTCTCCAATAATTTTTTATCTAACAATTTGCTTTCAATAGAAAAAAGATACGTTATCGCAAAACTGAAATGGTTGGAGAATCATCATTTTTTTGTCTCACCTGTGGTAACATATTTTAAATAAGTGGATATGTTATCATAACTGATAAGACATATATGTTGGGTACAAAGGATCTACAAAAGCAGTAATAAAAGAATTATAAACATTATTGTTTTGGTCGTCATTTAATCAACTATGAAAACTCTCTTGAGAGTTGAGATTTAAGAATCAAAATTACAGTGACCAGGAAACAATTTGTCAAATACTCCCTCCAATCAACAAATTAAGAGTTGCACTTACCTTTTCTGGGCACTCCTTTTCAAAGTCATTTACATAAATAAAAGTACCAAATCATGTTATCTACACGTGATAAGTGAAATAGCGGGGTAATTAGCAAAAATGACCCCTGAAGTTTGACCAATATCCCTCGCTCGTCCCTAAAGTTTAATTTTCGGTTGAAGCATCCTTAAAGTTTCTAATTTGCCCCTCACTCATCCAAAACTGGATGCCCCGTTAAAAACTTGGACAGAAAAGACACGTGGATGGACAAGCGAGGGACAAATTTCAAACTTCAGGGGTTATTCTCAAAGGTTTTCAAACTTCAGAGGTTATTTTCTAAGGATTTTTGTCCAGTTTTTAACGGAGCATCCAGTTTTGGACGAGAGAGAGACAAGTTATAAATTCTCAAAGGTTTTCAAACTTCAGAGGTTATTTTCTAAAGTTTTCTGTCTAGTTTTTAACGGAGCATCCTATTTTGGACGAGCGAGAGACAAGTTATAAATTTTAAGGGTGCTTCAACTGAAAATTAAACTCTAGGGACGAGCGACGGACATTGGTCAAACTTCAGGGGTCATTTTTGCTAATTAATAGAGGGAGTAGTTGTTTCTATTATAATTTACGTTATCTACATATGTGATAACTGATTAAATGGCGTAAATGCATAAATAAATTACATGTTTGGTGGTAGAAAAATGCTACGGGGTGCAGAGAGGCTGTAAAACTGGTCGTGCTGCTGAAATATTGAGTGACAAAGCACAACAGTCTAAGAAGCAATTGTGCTGGTAGTAGTATTGTTTTGGTTTAGTTATAATGAAATGCCAAAATACTTGGTTACATAGAGTTAACACACAGGTTGTGACATTGTGTCCTGCAGAGTATCAGAAACCCTAGCTACCTATTGTTCACGCAATAGAATTAAACCTATTTAGAACAACGTCAAGCTCCAACCAATCATCAAATATTGAATGCTTAGTCTGTTAGTTGGGTTGTTGCTCGCACATATAGTCTGATCCCAACTCTGAAACTTATTTATTTTTAGGCTGAAGCCAACTGAAAGAACTTAAGCAAACACAAAATTTCAAGCCTTGAAGGTGGGCTTTTGTCACCCCCACCTCACGTTTTTTCTTAATTATGCTATAGCACTCTAGTTCCCTAATTAGGTCTAAAGTTTCTAAAAGAAGACTTAAAAATAAAAAAACATTCTGAAGAAACTACCAAGCACCCTCTCCTGATAGGCTGATATAATATATCTCAAACAAAATGTTTAAAGCAAGTTAATACGGAGAGAACAAGCATATGCCATATATGGTGTTCAATCCCAAAGGAATGAACAAATGGGGTGGCCTTGGTGAGGTCTTGGGAGGGAATGAACTAATTGATAGCCAGATTGACATAAAATTCCAAAGTATGTCTATCTCTTCAAATCTTTTGTATATTTAATGTTGCGAGGTTAAATTATAATGTTTAATTATGATGTGGTATACTGACTATGGCAGAAAATGTGGACAAGAGTACTATTTGTGAACTTGAACTTGATGAAGCAAAGGTCAAGCAGTTTAAGGATGCCATAGAAAGTAGCTATTGGTTTGAATTCTTCATGGGTATGTTATGCACTTCATTTACTACAATTAAAATTTAATAAATACAGTGTTGGATTAATTTACTGCTATTGGAAGGCAGAAAAATCTTGATGCTCTTGAAATGGCATAAACAATTTTCTTTAATATAGAAAATGTTTAAATCTTCTTGCAGACATGAATTGGATTATATTGTTGCCATGTTCAAGGACTTGATTCTGTAGAAAGTTCTTCTAATTATCTTCAAATTTTTAGTGGCAATTTCCACGTAACATCTTTATTGGAACATTGGTGGTTGCTTTTACTTTTATCAAAGAAAGTTTTACTGCTAGTCATTATGCCATTTTCTTTTCATTAGCTATGCATTCTTTGGCAGAAGCAAATATCTTTAGGTATTGTACTTTATTCCAAGTATGGGACTTGAGTCTTTCCAAAATTCTTATTATCGATTTCAATTTTTTAGCAGCTTAGTGCCAGTTCACTAGTAAGTTTTCTGGGGTATCATGGATAATTACTTTGGCTCTTATTAAATGAAGTATTGCTAGTTGCTGGGTCATTGTGCCAAAAGCTCTTATTAGCTGTACACTGCTTTGGCAGAAACCCAAGTTATTCTGGCTATATGGTTAGGCTTAATTAGTTTAGATTTATGGATATGCATTATTTTTCTAACTGGGCGCACTTTGTAGTACATAAAGCTTTTGAAAACCTAGTATGGGGCTGCTCCCTTTGGTCTGTATGCTTCCTTGATGGGTTTAGGTTACAATTTTGTTCTTTAATTTCTTTAGCACTAACTTTCCTTTGTTACTTCCAATTATCTGATCCTGTTTGTTTTGTCTCCGGTATGATGAATACGCTCTCTCAGATGATCTGCCATTATGGGGTATGCATCTATTTAACTATTTCCTTTAATTAAGTTTTCCAGTCTACTACTCTGCTCAGGTATTTAATTTTAGGTCTTCAATGCTTAAAGGTTGATTCCTACCATTTTATAGGTTTTGTTGGAGAGCAGCATGCTGATAGGACCAGTGATAACAAACTTGTGCTCTATACACATAAAAATATAATTGTGAAGTACAACAAAGATCAGGTCTGTAGCATTAAACTCCAAAACTGAATTTCTAATGTTATCCTCATCATTTACCTGCTGTTATAATCATAAATTCATAACTTCCTTGCAGATTATTCATGTCAATCTCACTCAAGAAAGCCCAAAACCATTGGAAGTTGGGAGGATATTGGACATGACATATTCTGTCAAATGGATTCCAACTAATATCACTTTTGCTCGTCGTTTTGATGTTTACCTGGACTACCCCACATGGAGACACCAAACACATGTACTTCACTGCTAAAGAGGCAAGATGCAAACCCATCAACTAGTCTGATGATATCTTGCCTCACGAATATGAATGACCTCACAACAACCCAAGACAATTTTCACACTAACTCTGAACTTTAGGCTACTTATCCAGCAACTATCAATAAAAGTCAACTCCCCTGCGCATGTTCCTATATATGCCTTCTTTCAATATCACTTGCAAGTCCCCCAGTGAGGAAATCTAATACATACACTAATACATACATACATACATACATACTTCCAAAAGCTTAAAATATAATATTCTAGTTCCTCAATA
Source organism: Lonicera japonica (assembly GCA_021464415.1). Taxonomy (NCBI): domain Eukaryota; kingdom Viridiplantae; phylum Streptophyta; class Magnoliopsida; order Dipsacales; family Caprifoliaceae; genus Lonicera; species Lonicera japonica. The sequence goes on along the minus strand of CM038466.1, from coordinate 76,990,311 downwards.
TAGTAATTTGTCACCAATCAAACACTAAACCCATCAATTCTTTAACACCCAAAAGATAGAAAAACATACCAAAGCTTAGTCAAGCAAAACATCAAACACTTGGAATGCACAATATATAAACAGGAGCTTTAAAACATAATAAAACCAAATACAAGTGTGTCACAAATTAAGCGATAACAAATTTAAATGCCTTGTATTTGGTTCCATTTTTTTTTAAAAAAAATCATAAATTAAATTTTCCTTTATACATGGCTGAGAGAGAGAGAACACGAGGGGGACTCACCAGGAGATGCCTTTGAAATTGTTGCTGGAAAGGACAAATCACCGGTGTGATCGTATCTCGAAGAAGAGGTGAAAAGGAGGTAAAGAAACCCTAGCTATTGGTGAAAACGAGGAAAAAAACCCTAGCCATTGGAGTAGAGACGGTGCAGTGCGAAGAAACCTACTGTGGAGGAGAGGGAGATCGACGAAAGAGAAGGTAAGATCGACGAGAGCTGTCGTCGTCTTTTTTTGTTGTTTCGTTTTGTGGAATTGAACGGGATTTGGTTTTGGAAAACATAAGTCGAGGCGTAGAATTCGGTCCTTCAATTATTTATGGTTTTAGAATTCAAGTTGAATTCTATTTTTAGACATTTTGTGATATCCAAACACTAGAATTAGAAAATCATGCCTCAATTCTAATTCTATCTTATGGAATTGGGATATCCAAACACACCCTAAATAAAAACTATGACCAATCATTAGTGATTCATATTATCAATTATGAAAATGCAACAGCATCAGCAGATGTTCTCTGACTGCACACAATTTTGCAAAAAGAGTAAATAACTTGTACTTTCAGTAATCAGATAAATATGATTGACATATATTGCAAAGTAAGGGTGGTTGATATTACCACTATAGTCAGATCCTAGGGCCACAAATGAATCTTACAATCCAAGGGAGGCCAATTAGTTTGACATAATCACTCTTTAAACTATACAACTCACCTTTAAAACAAAAGATCTGCCGCACTTCTACCAAGTACCGCCCCTCTCTCTGAACTTCTCTCTAATTTTGTAGTTCTAGCTTTTGGTGGCATATTTTACTGCAGTTTAATGCTTTATCTTTAATTTGGGTTACTTTATAATTCAAAGTTTTCGTTTTGTAGAACCAGACTTTGAGATTCTACCAGCTTAAAATTTAAAATTAAAGGGGATCGGAAAAGGAAATAAATTTACTAGAAATTAGGTAGAAGGGCTTATTATACATTGATTTTTACCAAAAATCCAATGAATAATATTTTTTTGAATGAAGGGCCTATTTTTAATTGGTAATTTGAATAAAGGGCCTATTTTTAATTGTCAATTAGTGTAAGAGGCCTATTTTGTTTTATATTTTAAATGAATGTATTTGAATAAATTTAAATATCATTTAATTAATAAAAACATGTTATGTATTACCTAAATTACCCCTTTTTATGAAATTTTCACAAAAAATATGGACTGCAAAGTTCATATTGCAATAAAATATGAACTGCAAAGTTCATATTGCAGTGAAATATGTACTGCAATATGAACTTTGCACTAAAAATATGGACTGCAAAGTTCACATTGCAGTAAAATATGGACTGCAATATGAACTTTGCACTAAAAATATCGACTGCAAAGTTCACATTGCAGTGAAATATGGACTGCAAAGTTCATATTGCAGTGAAATATAGACTGCAAAGTTCATATTGCAGTCCATATTTTAATGCATATTGATAATTTTTTAGTTTATTTTAAGGGCTGGGATGTCATTTTATAATGAAAAAAAAGGACACATGTCATATTATCAATAAAATAAAAAATAGGCCCTTTATTTAAAAAAAAAATTATTTATTGGCCTTAGTGTGAAAATCTTTCTCTAATAAGCCCTTTTTTTTAATTGCCCCATAAATTTATTTCTTTGATAAAGATGATGAATAAGCAGACAGATGGTGGTTCCAAATTGAGGGAAGGTTTATTCTAAATTTGGAAAAGTTTAAAATTCCAGATATTAGAAATTTCACACTCCCTATGTACCAAAGTAAGAGTCCGGTTAGACTTTCACAATTTTAAGAGTGCATCAATTTTTAACAAATTATTTATAGCCAACAACAAAACTTGTGTTTGGCGATTGTGAGTTGCCAATGTGCCGTAGGCACGGGTTTATCCAAGTACACTATATAGGTTGTTTAACTAAATACTATATTTTGTATTAACTAATTAAACTGGGTTGGGCAGAATCACAAGTTTACCCTCGTTTCGATTAGAGAGCACAAAATGTGATGACTGCCAATAACACAACTGCCAACTTTTTTACGTTTCATCGGCATGGATTATATCTAGTAAATTTACATTTCACCCAAAAAACAATAGAAAGCAATAGCATGAAGCAATCCTCCACTCTAGATAATTGCCACTAAAATTTAAAAACGAACATGAAATTGTTCATTTGTTGGGCTAAGTTCTCTCTAAGCTTCATAATTCACTAGAATTGGTGGCACACGCATCGATACCTAATAATTCCTAGCAAAATCAAGCACGTCAAATGATATTTGGTCAACCGGTGATAACATATGTTCTTTAGGTTTAAGGTCATTGTTTCAATACCTATTTAAGCATTACTTTTATTGCAATTTTTGAAGTGTGAAGGGTAATTTCATAATTTCATAGACCTACGAAAAGCTTATGTTATGCTTTATATATAGTATATAATTATATATGTAGATAGATTATAAGTACTCGTTCCATATCTTCAAGTCCTTTCGTAAAATACAATGATCAAGCAAGCAGATTAAATTTATACTTTCAGTATCCAAAGTACAGTACACAATAATGACGTTTGTTTTATTGTCTGAGGTCTCGTTCACTTGCCACTTAATTTGCCACTTAAATCTGAAAACTTAAAATTTTCAGATTTAAGTGGCTGTGAAAGTTGTTCACTAACTAAAAAAATTAAGTGGCCACTTAATTTTTACCACTTAAAACTTAAAATTTTCATCCAAAAAATTAAGTGGCAAAGTTGCCACTTAAATCTGGAACTTAATTTTAAAGAGTACAAAAAGACTATTTTACCCTCCCTCTTTTCTCAAAATTACACACAAATCACCCCTTCACCCTTTTATCAAATTGATCGAGCCCCAGCCCTAGGTCACGCCGCTCTCTCCATCTTAACGCCGCTCTCTCCATCTCACGCCGCTCGTCGCCCTTGCCACCATCACTTCCGTTCATTTCCACGTCGCCGGTTTCCATCTCCGGTGAGATCTCTCTCTTTCGCTCTCTCTTTAACACACACACGCACATCGCCAAGTTAAGAAAACAGATCATTCTCTCTCCTTCACACACACACACAAACGCACTCAAAGACACACACACAGGCGCACAGAGACACACACACACACACAGAGAGGCGACAGATAGGCTCACAGATGCAGAAATTGTTGTTTATATATATATGACGAAATTGTTGGGTTTTAAGCAAAATTTCGAGATTAATTGATTTTGTTAGACGAGTATGCTATATGGTTGTTGGTCTTGTTGAATGCATCTTGAATGTTGCCATGGTCTTGTTCAATTCATGCTGTGAATATATGCATTATTTTCATATCTACGTGTTGTTTTGGTTCTTGAATTGTTTGCGTTTTGGTTCTTGATTTTAGAGAAAACCATTTCCCTTGCCATGGTCTTGTTCAATTCATGCTATTGGGTGTAAGACCTTAAACATGGGCCGAGCATGTGCATTAGTAAAGGAATGCTATAAATTGAATTTGGTGTAGTGGTGGGTTTGTGAGATGTATTTTTAATCAGTCGTTAAATACAATTTTATAAGAATGCCTCGAAAACAAGGTGAGAGAATGAAATTTGCGCATAGCACGGGTAAAAGAGATTTTATTGAATTGTGTTTACGAGAAGTCAATCGAGAAGGTTACTGTGGGACATCATTGAAGAATGTCTCTTGGAATAAGATAATTGAAGATATGAAAAACAAGTACAACAAGGATTTTGACCAAAAGCAACTCAAGAATCAATGGGACTACCTAAAAAGGCTTTATTTGGCTTGGAGGGTGTTGGAGACCAAAACTGGGCACGGGTATAATCCCGAAACTGGGACATTTGATTGGCCCGATCATGTTTGGGATGATATTATAAAGGCAAGAGCTAATCCCATATTCTTGTTTAGTTTAAAATATATTTTTTTTTGGAAAAAGATTAGTTTTAATTATTAAAGTATTTTTTTCATATATTTGACATTATCCTATTTCTATAATTGCTTTAAGCAGAAGTACCTGGATACTAAAAGATTTAGACAGAAGTACACGCTATTGGTTGCCCGATTTTCGACGTGGTGGCAATGCAATAGATAGAAAGGAGAAATTCAATCATGCACATGCCAAGTTAAGAAATGTGATTGAAAAATCATTTGGTGTTTTGAAGGCAAGATTTGCAATACTGCGTAAAATGCCTCCATATTCTTTTCGTACTCAAGTCCATATTGTAGTTGCATGTATGGCAATTCATAATTTTCTTCGTCGCGTTTCACTCAACGATGAATTATTTCATGTATATGAAAATGAAGACGTAGAAGTACCTGAACAACTACTTATGGATGTTGAGCCAGCAGAAGCTCCACCAAGTTATCAACAAATATTTAGGACATAGTCACAACAACAAATGATCGCTTTGCGGGACGAAATTGCAAATCATTTATTTAGTGAAAATTATAATTTGTAATTTTAATGTTTAATTCTGAAGCTTTTAATTAACTTCTAAACTATTATCCTATGGTTTGATGGTGTTGAAGAACAATTATCAATGTTTAATTAACTTTAATATATTATTATGTCTTTATGGTTTAAGATTTTCTTCTTCTACTTTAAAGTTGCTCTATACTTGGTTCAATGATTGACAGATAGGCTTGTCAATGTTTAAGTAATTTTAATTTGATATAATATTATGTCTTTCTTATTTTCATTTACTTTGATTTGCTCAAAATACAATAATAAGGGCAAAATGGTCATAATAAAAAAAATTCAGATTTCAGATGTGTTATATTAAAACAAACAACATTTTTTCAGATACATTTTCAGACGTAAACAAACAGCTTTTTCAGTTTTCAGTTTTCAGTTTTTTTACTAAACAGCACCTGAATCTAGATGTTGAATCTGAAATCTAAAGATTGAATCTAAAGTTTGAAAACTGAATCTTAAAAACCTCTTTGTCTTATATTTGAATGCGAGGTCTGAATGGGCAAATAAAACTTAAATTTCAGATTAAGAGGCTCTTAAGCCACTGAACCATTAAGAGGGAAATACGTGATAAACTCTTAAACATTTTACACAGCAAATACTTTATAACACCTCTGAAATCTGAATGGATCTCCCATTCAGACTTAAGAGGTCCAAACAAGCGGACAGTTAAATATTTAAGTTCATTTTACTCTATTTTAGGCTTTGTATATCCATCTCCATGTTTAAGATTAAAAATAAAAGAAAAATGAATTGGGAGTGGATCAAAATGCAAAATCCCTAGATTAGAAAGGGAGAGAGACGAAGAATATAAACCAATAAAATACCTGCTGGACTACCACCTTTAAGTAGAATTAGATATATCTATACAATTTACACAAAATTAATAAGTATGACCATTAATACGAAGAACATATTTACTTCAACTAGACCAAATATCATTACATAATTTTATCGTGAATAATTACTAAGTATCATATTATACACAGTGCGTAGGGCAGTTATATTCCAACAAATTGACTCATAAGCCAAAAATGTAGGATCTCGTTTATTGCAATTTGCAAACCCTAGTTATAAAATTTTCTAAAATATATACATATATAGAGCCAGGCTCCAAAAAGGGCTACCTTCTTTTAATTAAAGAACAAACTTCTCCGTTTGAGAAGGCAAATGATTGAATTTTTTGATGAAATTTAGTGGGGATGATCTCCATGATGAGTAGATCAACTCTACCAAATTTTACCAAAAAATTCAATCAAGATGTGGGCGAACTAAAGATTGATATATATGTTTGCATTTTGATTGTTGAAATTTTAGACTTTTAGGCTCCGTTTGATAGCAACATGGAAAATGAAAAGAAAAATAACTAATTTAGATGAGAAGATGGAAAATAAGTTAAAGGATGTGGTGAGATTAACTTTTACTTTTTACTTTTTTCCATGATAAAGTTTTCCTTGAGTGATAGTGGAGAAAAATTTTTCACAAAATATTAAAGGATGATGGAGGACATATACTCACAAAAATGAGTATGAGATAGAGAGTATCTCACCACATGCTTCAACTTATTTTCCATCTTCTCACCTAAATTAATTGTTTTTATTTTCATTTTCCATGTTACTATCGAACGGAGCTAGATCACCTACTTTCTGATTGAATTGTTTAATGAAATTTGGTGGAGTGATCTACTAGATTAGTAGATCACTCCACCAAATTTCATCAAAAAATTCAATCATTTACCCCCTTTAAAGGAAAAAATCGTTCTTTAGTTAAAAGAAGTAAGTTCTTTCTATTGTATATATATATATATCTAAATAAATAAAACAAAAATCCAAAAATCTAGGGTTTAAGAACACGCTACAGGAACAACAACAAATCCACTTGACACAATATTAAACATTAAAAATAGAGCAGAAAATGGAGAAAGTGGGGATAAGGAAATAAATACCTTTCTTCCTTTTTGTTTCTCAGACAAAACGAAGGTGTTGAGACACTACAAAAAATTATATTATATAAGTCACTTTTTAATTAGAGGTTATGTCACTTATCAATTTTATGACTTAATTAATTATAAGTAAGATCAGATAAGTCACTTTTTTAACACTAATATTTTATAAGTCTCACCCACAAACAAGTGACTTAAAGAAATTAAAAAAATTAATGAGATTGCTAATTGAGCATCGTGTTTTTACTTTTCACTTTCTTCATCTTTATCCGAGAGACTCTGAACATCGAGCTTCAATGGAGTCCCTAATCTAAAAAGTGAACATCATTTTGCTTCAATGAAGATGAACACTCTGCATCGATCTATAATCTAAGCGATTTCAATCTTTACAATCTCTAATTGGACACCCTAATCTCTCTCTCTTTCTTACCTTCTTTCATATTCGAGCCCCTTGTCCGATTCTGTTCAAGCCCTAGTTTCGCTTGTGGAACTTCAATATCCACGGGCTCATTAGCTAAATGGCAATTGGCACATGGTATCATATAAATCTATTAATTATGAAACTAAGCAAGACTAAGTGATTCGACTCAAATTGGGCTGAGTGCCCTCAATTCAGATTTGATTGTGAGGTTTCAATTGAACTCCTTCTTACCTAATCTCTGTCTCCTATCTCAATTCAATTCTCAATTAATCACCTCCTCCAATTCAGGTACTACAATTCAGACCAATTTCAAGCATATTCCATTCGTTCCATCAAGGATTGGGGTATCTTTAGGGTTCAATTATGATTGTTCTACTAAAATTCTATTATTCGTATTATTTAGGTATATTTGAACCTCTATTTAAAATTTGTTTGAAATTCATGTTAGACTCCCTTAGTTGCTGCATATATGTCTAGAATTTAATTGTTATTTGTATACATCTTAGACTCCCTTAGGTACTGCATATAATTGCTTTCATGTTAAGACTCCCTTAGTTGCTCCATTTTTGCACTCCAAGTGTTTGTGTTTTTGACTCTGTCAGTTTGTGTTTGTATTGTTATGCCAAGCTAGACATAAAATATATCAATCTTCAAAACAAAGCAGTAACCACTAAACTTTCTAATGTAGCAAACCAGTTTCTAATGCAAAGGTATTTATATATGATATGATTGCTATTATAGAAATTGCACTGGAGTATTTATGTACATAGAACTGGAACATCTTTAATTAGTTACCTATGATGCTCATTCTATAAACACTGGGAAAAAAAATTAATCACTTGGTTTTGGAAGACTTACCTACTACCGGACAACTGGTGATGTGTTTTCTTGGCATTTATATTCTTATGTTGTGTAGCTGCTGGGGATGAGCAGGAACAAAATATGCTTATGGCAATCGAGGGTATTGTTTCACAGTTGGTGTCAATGAGATTTAACTGTCTTCATTGCCAAAAGGCTGCTATCAAATCCTCAAATGCTGGAGTGGAAGAGGCCATGAACTGGGTAATTTCCCACCTGGATGATCCAGGTTTCCCTACTCAACCATTATCTTTGCTAAAGTTTATTTATTTACCTAAGACAACTTTTTGTAAGGCTGTACATATGATTTTTTTTGGAAGAGTTTGACGAACAAATTATATTTTGCGGAGTGGGGTTTCCTCTGTAGTTCTTTGTAACAATTATGCCCTGAGATAAGAAGCACTGTTTGTAGACGGCGTACCTATGCTGTTGAGAATTTTACACGCAATAATTGATTTGAGAACCTTTTTCCGTAGTATTGAAGCCGATGTTATAGCAGCATGGTATCCTAAACATTTAACATCTTGTTCTTGCGGAATCTTGTTATTTGGCAATGTGCAGTTTACAGGCTTCTAAGCCAAGTGAGCCATATTGGTACCTTTACTTAGTGTGGCCATTATGTTGGTCTACATTCCTAATTCAAAAATTTACTTTTAAAAATATTAAATGGAATTTCAGTTGTAGTGCACCACAGATGATCTTAACAACATTAATACATATGGTTTACTGGTTTGAAAAGGAAAAGAAAGAACTAAAACACTGCTAAATAATATATTAGATATATATATTAGATATTAGCCATTGGCCAATGGAGGATTAATTATTATTATTATTTTTTAACTCGTACGTGCTGTATTAAAATTAGTTTGATTTTAATTTGCATAATTAAGTTGGTTGATCTCTTACACTAAAATTTATTTTTTTCAGTCATTTATATATATTTGTATTGGAAGGGACTCATCAGTTTGTCTCAGTTGTGACTTGCTCAATTACTGAATAAGAATACAAATAGCAAAATGGTGAGAATCAAGAAAAATATGGGCTTACTGGTCCTCATAGGAGGAATCCTAAGAACAGAGTCATCATGGTATAAAAGAAGCTTGCTAGCACTGAAGCCACTTGGAAACTTGGGGTTATAGAAACATGAACCATTCCAAGGTAAGTGAATCTCAATAGTACAAGTACCAAAATAGTTTATCAACAGACCACTAAAAATCTATTGCTAGATTATCACGAACACAACTACTTGAATGAATACATAGGGAATCTCAATGGTAACCTGCAAAATGAAGCATGATACTCTGACGATAATGCCTATTTTTTTTTTTTCAAAGATTACATTTTTAAATTTTATTTTTTATTTTTTATTTTGACCTTAGCAATTAACATATGTCTATTTATGAGTATTTCTCAACCTGTGCAAAGGAATAAGCCCACTGGGAGTACATTCCAACAAACCTTTCTCATAGACAATGGTGCGCATAGTAGCTATAAAGGGTAGAACTGATGAACAGTTGCCTACTCCCAAAAATTGTATGAAAATGAGCATTGCTCCTAGTATATTGAACAAATCCTGTTTGCCATTTCTACAGAATAAGGATCATCACAATTAGCATATTTTGTTTAGATGTCCAGAAGATTAATCTCCAAAAAAATAGACAAAAGTAAAAGAAAGAATTATAGACATCATAAACACTATAAATCTCTATCTTGATTTTCATGCCAAATTCTTATCCAGTATCTGGCCTCTTATGGAGGCTATATACCAATACCCAGTTTGACGATTGGGTTCTGCTCAACATGGTTGCTTGTTCAATTATGATAGACTAGCTAATGCAATGTGAGAGGTTAGATTATCACAGGTCTATAATTATTTTGCGAGTCGTGCATTTACGAAAAATATTTATTTTCTGATATCTTATTTTCTAAAGACTGGGATTGTAAATTTGGAATTTATTTCATTACTTTAGGAGGATATATACTTATCTTTCCACTTGCTCTGTTCCTTAAAAGGAATTTATTCTTCTAGTGATGATACTCCCATATGGGTTTCGGATTAGTTGTGCCAAAAAGAAATCTGAATTCCATGGAAACCAATTCCATGGATACCAATTCTCGGAATTTTTAATTTCTAATAGATCATAGGGGTTTTTGTCAAAAACCTCTTTTTACACTAATTATTTTTCATGTATGCGAATCAAATGAACCCTTGATTAATTTTATTTCATTTATATTTTGGTATGGAGTAGTGACAGGAGATTAAGTGATGGGATTGGAAATATGTATAAAGTAGCTTCAAATGGGATCAAGATGGTGTTGATTGCTAGAGATGATAATAAAGGTATTAAGGCTATTGAAAATCTAAAGTGGATGCGAGTTTTCATGACTTGAATTTTTTCTTTCAATCACTTTTTGAACAAAGGGAAAGCTACGTTGTTATATTGTGGAAAGATCATTGTAATCATTCTTAGAGAATTTATTTTTGTTATTTTTTCGTTGTGTTGATTTACTTGAAATTGTTTTGATGGATTGTTGAGTTGTTTGGAACATTATTTGTTTGGGTTGTATTAATTTGGATTTTTGAATGGTGAAACATTAGCTAAAAAATTGTTACTTTGTTAATTGGATTGATTTATGAAATTGTATGGTAGCTAGGTATATTATGAGTAGGTGTGAAAGCTATATTTTTTTATTAGTATTAAGTCACTTTTAAGTGAGTGTTATGTCACTAACCTATGACTCTTTTAAGTCACTTTTATGAACTTTTTATGACACTGCCTATTAAGTCACTTGAAGATAAACTTGAAAGTGACTTAAATGATTATTTAAGTCACCTTTTAAGTGACTTAAACGATCAAATTTCTCGTAGTGAGAGAGAGACGGTGGGCGGGAGGGGTTTCTTTTTCAAACTGGGGGGAATTTGTTTTGGGTAATTTTGTTTCTCATTTTATTGCTCATCTGCGTTGTTAAGTTAATCTCTTTTATCTACCAAAGTTTAACTACAAAATCGAATAAACTTAAAAAAAAACAAAAATTAGAGTATTTCCAACGTTGTTTATATTGTGGTTTTATTTATGATTTACTTAACTTATAAAAATTTCGTTATCCAACAATCATTGCTAAGTTAACTTTTTCTCTCTCCAAATTTTTTATAAAGTTTAAAATATATATTTTAATAAGAATTATATATTTAAAATTTATTCATCAGACTAATAAATCAAGATCAATTGTCATTATAAGATTATACATATAGAAATAAAAAAAAAATTGCACAAAATAACATCATATATGCGTAGGTATCTTATTGGTCCATTCAAAATTTTCACATAAGTTTGCAAAAATACCATTGGAACATTTTTTTTCAGACTTTAAGATTTGTGTAAAAGTCGTTTGACACATATGATTTACATAACAATTTTTACACTGCCGTTGGAGATGTTCTAAGGGATTTAGTGCTTGTTTGCTTCATGTTTTAAAATTCTATGTTTTTAGTTGTCTACCCAAAAGTTTTTACTTCACACTTCTCAAAATTTATTTCACTTTACTTTCTCTCTCATGAAATTTTTAAAATATCATAATTTTAAATTCAAAATTCGAAATTAGATAAAAAAAATATATTTAAAACCTACTCATTGAGATCTATAAAACATCAACCAATCAGATCCTTAATGTCTATAAGTAATAATTTTTTATTTTAATTTTACGATAATCAATATATCCACCTTAATAGAAAATGGTGATTAAAGTGTGAAAATCAAAGTTAACATAATTAAAGATTAGGAAGCCATTTTATTGATAATATAAAGATCTGTTGGTATGAAATATAAATGTAATATAAAAACAAAAAATATACATCGATGCAAATTTTAAAATTTTGATTAATGAGAGATGCAACACTTTCTTATACTTGAAAATTAATGTATATAATATCAAAGAATAAATATTGTGCCATTATAAATACAATTTGTTACAAAAACTTTGTAATTTTATCTAATCTTCATGTATGTGTGATTGAGCCCGAAAATGGCATTTATAAACCCTTAAACAAGGCTCAATTAACTTCTAGTTACCGTCTCAAATCGGAAGTTGCATGTAAATTCAGTTTAAACATCAAAAGAAGGCATTGCATTGTATTTCTGTGTTACTAAAGCATTTTTCAGGCCTAAAGTGGTTAAGCAACTAAATTTGTATCCAAGATAAAAAGTTGAAAGCGGAATGGTGTAAGAAGAAGGCCCGAAGAACAAGCTGGTATGCATTCCGAGGCCCGAGGCGAGGAAAATTCCTCAAATTACCCCCAAAGTGCTAGCAAGAAGGGAATAGCAAGTCCCCAAGCATGAATGAAGTGAATGCAAGTGTCCAAGAATGATCCTAAGAGGAAAGAAACTCAACCGAATTAATTCCGGAAGTTTTCGAGTAAAACTGAGAACTGCGGTAAAAAGCCATAAGTTATAGCTGATCAAAGTTTATTTATAATGAGAATTTGAAGAAATCTCCAGAAATAGAAGTTATAGAGAATTAAATTACCTACGTGTAGGAGAAAACGGTGGATCAATCGGAGTTCGGAGAAAAAAGTTATGAGTAAAAAAATAAACCACCAAAAACTTATGCACGGGGATCGTTCCTCGCACCTAATTTCGACTCGTTTTACTATTTTTGCCTTATTTCGACTCGTTTCTTCAAGAATTACCCAACCCACGACCAGAGACACTTGTGGGACATATAAAATATCACATATCTCATATTTTAGGGTACGCCACATTTTTGAATCGATAGAACAAAGAGGCTGAGAGCACCGTAACTTTCTAGGAGTTTTTGCGCTTGTCTGTCGATTGAACCTTGAGTGATTTTTCTTTTCTTTCTTCAAAATAATCATTAAGATAGTTTAATTATCATATTTGAATGCTGGAACATCAGTGTATGCTACGATTATTCATCAATCGATTCAATTTCAATTGTAATTACTATTCCTGATCCTGGTAAACCCTAGTTTTTAAATTTCTTTCAATTCAATTGCTTATAATCGTTTGTTTGCTTAGATATTCATAGATTAGTTGTTAGGGATCTTATATATTCTGAAATTAACCCTAAACCGTCGTTTTAGGGGCTGGTTCTAAGGTTTATGGATCCATTTTGTCGGTGTTTCAATTTTTCATCGATTTATGCTTGTTTCTTGTTCTATATTCAAATAGTTTATCATTTTTCAATACTATTCATATGTGATTCATTTTTCATCATAAGTAATCTGATTTTCCATAAGTTTTAGAGTTTTAGTCGAACTTCTTTAGTTTATGTCTGTTTTGAGTTTATTTACCGTTTTAAGCGTAAAATCTTCGTTTTAAATCGGAATTGAGACATTCCAAAGCCAAAAGTTTTTAAATTTGATTTTCTATGTTCTTAGGTATTTATCTACTATTTTTCATGATTTATAAGTTTGTTTGCATGTTTTGTTTGATTATAGCTAGCTAAATCGTTAGTTAGGGGTCTGTAGTGAAGAATGAGAACTTAATATTTGAATGTAATCCAATTTAGGTTTGAAATTGATTTTTCCATTAGTTATAGATTATCTACTGATTGTATGAGTAGTTTCTCATATTTTCATACCTAAAAAACATGTTTTCATAAGTTAGCTCATAAATTCCATTTGATTAAGAATCGTAAAACGTTAATTTACAGATTTTCACACCCAAACCCTAATGTGGCTAATTTGAGGTTGGTATTTATTCTCTAATTAGATAGGTTAGTTTCTTAATTGAATTGGATGATTTAGCGTTATTTTAGTATTTATTCCCGTAAGTGTCGAAAAAGTGCTAGTTTTGACTTTTGACGTTCTTTTTAAGACGGATTTGATTTGAATCACGTTCAAACATATTCAAACTTTAGGAGAGTGTTAAGTTAATAATTTTTTGAAAGTTTAATTAACTTAGATTATTTTTATCACGCACTAGCAATACTAAGTTTCAAATTACACTTTTTCAAAGTCAAAAAGCTTTACTATCGAATTATATTGCTCAAAGCTAGTTTATATAGTCTTTGTCACGCATGGGCTATGATATAGTAGTAGCAATATAGTTGGATGGTTGGAAGGTCTAGGGGTTGAATCTTAGTAAAAAATCTTATTTAAACTTAGATTTGGATTACCCGATTAGACTAGTTTTGTACTTCCTACCTACGGATAGCCCTAACGTTTGTTTCTTGTTGGTTTAAGTTCACTTAATAATCTATTTTGTTTAGTTTATGCTCTGTTTTATTTTATTTATTTATTTTTAGTTCAATTGCATGTTCCCCTAATACATTTAGGAAGCCTTTTAGATATAAAACTTGCACTTGTGGATTCCCTTTAATTTTGTACCCAAAGATTAGATTTGCTTTTAGTTTTAATTTAAGTTAGTTAATAGTTTAATTTAGTTTAATTTTTCCTTTCCTATTCCTCATTTCAATCATCTTTTCTTTTATTTTCCCTTCTTCTCCTGAGAGAAATAACTAGAAGAAATAGGTTCCTTACCTTCCCTGTGATTCGACCTTGGACTTTTCCAAGTATACTATAACTTGATCGCTTACACTTTGGCATAATATTTCGCACTTTCTGAGCGTAGTCAATGTGGGGGGTAAAAATTATACATGGGCGTTTGACGAAGGCCCACCTTGCGAGCCCTGCATTGTGATCGGCCTATAATCAAACCCCTTAGGCTCATTTTCATTACAGATGAGAGATTGTCTAGTCGAATAAGATATTTTGTGTAACAACCAACCATCAACTGACTAGTATAGTTAGCCGACCAATATGCGTGAAATCAAGAAAAACAGACCAGTACTGTTCGGTCAACGAAGGGAAGATAGCTAAACTAGAAGATAAATGATAGAAAATAACCACTTATATAAGTGTAAACATGGTAAGGACAACTAGTATCTTAGAGTAGTGTCCAAGTTTACCTTTTATAATAATTTTCATACCCCACAAACCCTAATGTAACTCTATCATATACATATAAATAGAACGGGAAACCCACACTAAGGGACACTGAATTCAACACCCTCTACACTCACTCCCATGCATTCTCCTTCTTCCCCAAGAAAAAAAACATAATTATATTCACTGTTGTATTATTTTTTTCAAACTTTTAAGCTAATATAATCACCACACACAAAAGAAATAATGTACTAGCAGATTGAGAATTAAAGTTACCAGAGGAACCTACCTCAAAACAAAACTGGTCTTCTTTCTATTCTTGTTTGTTGTTCTTAGACTGGTTAACATAATTCATCTTTTCATTCGCAATTTCTGGTTGCCAAATAATTTAACCAGGTTGATTTTTTTCGAATTGGGTTTGGTTAGTTTTTAGGCACCCACAATGTAAATATGTTCATTTTTATTCTTGCCTAGCCATCGGAAACATTTGTTCTTTTTTTTTTTCATTTATAATAATTTATATTAGTTTATTGTAAATTGGTTACGCAATTTGACTAATTGTGATTGTTATAGTCATATAATTGTTATATTATTTATACTCTTGCGTGGTCTTTTATATATGTTGTTTAAGCAGTGATCTGAAAGTTGAACACGTGACCTGCTTACTTGGTCCTTTTGTCGGGTTAATGTCTGGTTCGGATTTAATAATTATGACACATATTCTATTTGGTACTGAAACAAGAATGATTGTAAATACCGATAAACAAATTAGTACCAATCAACATAAAACCTTAAAATCCATATAGCAATAAGAGGAAAAAAAGCTTCTCAAAAAAAAGAAAGAAAAAAAAAACCCATCAACAACAACAACATATTTTACTAGCCTTTGATCATTTATATAATTCCAGGGTTTATATTCTTTGATCAGTTAGTCAGTAGATCGATTAAAAAGTTAATAAAGAGTGTTTTTAATAGACCTTTACAAAAAATAAAGAAATAAAATTAATATGGAGGTATATTCTAGTTAGGAATCTAAATTAATATTCAAATATATATTTTATAAAATAATTTTAACTGGTGGATATATTTCTCAATTTTTAAAATGGTACTTTTGTGAAAGTTGGTTCAAATATTCCAAAAATTAAGGGCGGTTAAATTGCAACAAATCGCAGATAGAAACGAAATCACATTTCTTTTTTTTGGCGGCATTAATTACAACCACTAAACTGCCCTCTAACACTCTAATATTGGCTCGGTGCAATAATACTGAGTATATGCACATTTAGATCAAACAATGGCTCAACCTATATACACCGAGCAAATGTGTACATACTGGGTGCAATAGCAATGAGTAAGTGAGACGAAATGTTACAGAGTATTTTGGTATGCATAATTAGCACCGCCTGTTTTTTTTGACGAATGCTTTTATCAATAGGCTAATCAATTTGTTTAATACTTATTTAATGCATAATTTGAACTTTGAGTAATAAACAATTTATATTTATCTATAACCAACGGACCAACTTTGATTTAGAGGATTAGCCATTTGTAATATTATTTCTTATTTAAACAATCAATACACCAAAAAGCACAAATTAACAGGCTAATTTGGAACGGTTTTTAGCCGTGCCAAATTTATGTAGCCGTTCTCACGTTTTGATATGGTTAATAGCCCTTCCAAATTTGACACAGTGTAAGACCGTGCTCATACTGTTCCAGATTGTTTTTCCCTTTTCCCACCATTTGGCCGAAATTTTCACAGCCTAGCTCCAGCATAATAAAATCTCTCTTTTTCATCATTCCCTCCCGTTTGGAGACTTCCAATTTATATTTCTTACAATGGAATTTCTAAATTTTGAATATTAATTAATTTTAATTTTATTTATCTCCCTAAAGTTAGAAATTTATTGTTTCTTAAGAACTGACCATCCTTGGCGCCTAGTTAACTTTCTTTAAGCATTCCACTGGGTTTATAAATTCATATTATTTTTATTATATAGTTAATTTTTTCTATGTGTATGCATGAAATCACAAATTTACCATTCCTTAGTTTTAAAAAATATACTACTTGAAACTACAAATTGACCCTTTATAGTATAATTTTGAAGATATATTTTGGTATATTATTTTTATTTTTATTTATTGTTCCATTTTGTAATCCTACATATTGGTACAGTTTTTTTTTCTTTTTTGGTTTTCTACGGGGCGTCTAAGCGAGATTTTTCCCAACTAGACTAATTTTCTTCACTTGCACGGGAGTACAAACAACGGTCACTAAAAGTTTTTGTAATTACTAAGACTCTCAGTCGAATCCAAAGCTTATTTTAGTGTTGCTATCCACTGGACCACTCTTGGTACTTACCTATTTGTACAATTAATTTTTTTGATAAAAATTATTTAAGTACTTAATGATTCTAGCATCAAATATTTTTCAAGGAACAAATTTGTAATGAATATTGTTTCAATTTAGAATTATAATTTACATAATAGTTGTTTTATAATACCCAGGTACGTACATCCCAAGTGGTTCCAACCCCAGGGTCATAAGATTGAGCCAATATCGTTGTGCAATGATACGTATCAAAAGAATAGTTCTTTTTAATTATAATACGTAGATATTGTCGAAGTAACATATATTGGTATTGGTGAAGTTTGCTAATATGGTCTGATGAACAACGAAGTTGTAAATAAAGATTTTTGGGGGGAATGCGTTAGCGTTTATGGAGAGTAAAGTCACAAAGATTTATGCCTCATTTACTGCTAATATAGAAAGAATTGTTGACTTCTGTAGAAATAAAAAATGTGGCTTTACGCTTAATTCTTTTTTCTTTTCAATTGTTATTTTCTAGGCTTTTGCTGTAATTTGGTGCTTTTATTGCTTCATCATGTAAAAGAATTGAAACAACTTCTTGAATATGAGAAAATATGCATTTTAGAGTTTAAATGGTACATGGGTACTTTGAAAAACAATTTCTTTTCTTTTTTGTGTGGTGTGGTGGCCATTTTCTAAATTACATGAAGATAGGCATGTCCTGGCTCCAACTACAGCCAGGGATTATGATGTTTTTATTATACTAAATTTTGATGAGGGTTTCGCTAACGCTTTATTTTCTTCATATCTGTAGCACAAATTAATTCTTTGAGATTATTGGCTGGCCGTTAAGTGAAAGGACTCACTTCTTCAGCATGTATTTTTCTTCAAAATCTACAGGCAATCCTTCTTTAAAACAAGTATAAAGCTACCCTTTTAAACATAAACCCGCCGATATAACCATTGAGAACTAACAGAAAAGTACCTTTAAACCATTGATATAACCATTGGCTCCATCTCAATTGCTCAAATTGATTCCTTTTGCTCTAATTGAATTGGAATATGGCAATAGGAATTTTGGGTCTATGCTAGTTAATTGTCCCTTTAATTAAAATTATGTTTTAATCAAATAAATAATATTAATTAGAATCGAGTGGGGATGTTTTAACCAATCACGTGCGAGGGTCAAGGTGAAGCTCTTTTAGATACGGTCAACAAATTTGGACTGTTTTTGGTACCTCCTTGCCTTCTCACACGACATTTTTTAAGGATGAAGTCGTGGGAGTTGTTATTGGAAAGTTTGTTGGATTGCTATGGAACAAAAACTAATGGTAATCAATTGGCTTCATATCAAAGATGTTAATTTTGGGTATGACGTGTTTAGCCTGCTTTTTGAATTTTGCAATAGTTAATTAATTTGTTTGGTGCACATGAATTAGTTGCCTTGTGTTATAGAAATCTTCATTAATTATTCAACCTTTGCAACAAAAAGAACAATTGCTCTTGTTCTGTGTTCAATTACTGTTATATGCCCATCCGACTCCTCAAGTTCCCCCTTAGATTTTGTAATTTTCCGTCTTAGAGTTGTATTGTCACCTTGTCTCATAAATATTTTTTATTATCTTATATATCTACCCAGATTTCAAAGAGGAGTCAAGGATTTTGGTGGTTACAACTTTGTAGGATGGAAAAGAATATTCAAAAGACAAGCAAAGTAGTCAACTGAATTTCAGGCTTTATGATCGAACATTACTAATATAAAGTCCTAAACAAAGAAAATTTGTAGTTTGCAAATTCTTCTTATGAAAGTGTACTTTGATACGCATGTGGAATGATGGTTATTTTTCAATTGTAAGTTTTATTTTTTTCAATTTTGTGGATGGATTTGTTTAGTAGCATATACAATTTAAATGCATTGTGCAAATTATTTTTATTAAATTAAATAATTTGGCATGGTTGATAGTACTGCCAAAAATGTGCAAAGGTTAAACCGAATTAGAAGAGGATAATGAAAACGTGTTAGAACAATAAATTGTCACGTGTCTCAAAACTGGCACGGTTGAAAGCTATGTCAAATTGCATGCCAACTATTATGATTTGTACCCTTTGACCAAAATATTACACACTTACCGCACGGATCCGGTCCTTGCCAAATGATTTGGTACGCCAGTATTTGGCACAGCTCCTGGAAGTGCCAAATACGTTTAGCCACAGAATAGAATCATCCCGGTTGGCAATTTTGGTGTAGCGAATTTGAGAAATGATAAATATGACAAAGATATAGCAAAATATACAGCAAAAGCTCAGCCCATATAATCTCCTAAACATTCAAAATATTCAGAAAATAAATCTCACAAGGCAGCTCCTGATTCTAAGCCAAAGATCATGGCAAGACAATCAATTGATACCTAAACTACTGCTCCTATCCAGCTCATATCCCTATAGATCTTTGGCCTTATTTTCTGACAAATTTGTAGCTTATATAATTATAGTGAGCTGTGCATTTTTTCCTTATTAGTTTGTAAATCATTAAGTATATATATACACTCTTTTCTACAGAGATTCACCAAGGAAAATACATGGTGAATACTCTCTAAATACTCTTTGCAAATCTTTGTTTGTTTCTTCATGGTATCAAAGGAGTAAGCACCCTGTATCTAAGACCTAGAAACTAAACAATTTACTCTTATAATGGCAAAGAACAATACATCATTAACGATCCAAAACTTCCATCAGATGGCAAGTTTGGTCTCTGTCAAGCTTTCCACCACCAACTTTCTGTTATGGAAATCGCAAGTATACCCACTGATTCGCACTGCACAACTTCTTCATCATATTGAAGAAGAAGAACCCACAAAATTAATTATAGAGGGGCTGATTGAAAAAGAAAACCCAGATCATCAAATATGGGTTAACAACGATGGGCTTCTTACAAGTTAGCTTTTAGGAACCATGGTAGAAGAAGTCCTTTGTCTGGTTGTGAGTTGTCAAACGGTACGAGAAATTTGGCAATGTCTAGAAGAGCATTTCCTTACATCCACAAAGGACAAAGAGATGCAACTGAAAAATCAGTTGGCTGTGAAGAAAGGAAACCAATCCTTAGACGAGTTTATCAGAAAATTCAAGCTGCTTTGTGATAGTCTTGCATGTAGGGAATTAGGGCAGTAATCATGCATCGCATACACATATTTACGCACTAATCTTTAAACCCTAGGATCTATGCTGTTCAATAAAATCGACAGAAGACATACCTTATATGCGATTTGGTGTTAATGTAACGAACAGGGTGGATCGGATCCTTCTGTTGTTGTCGTCCTTAGCGTAGAAACTACGACGCCTCTACGGTATGCACACACGAACGAGGTGAGATCCTTGCTTGGTGTACTAGCGCCTTCTAGGGTTCTCTCTATTTTTTCGACTCTCTGGCCTCTCTAAGTTTCCTTAACGGCCAAGATGAATAGAGGTTCCCTTTTATAAGGGAACCCTAGTGAGAACCCTAAGCAACAAACGAACTGGGCCCAAGTCCAACTTGGCCCGTTTTAATTTGTTTTGATCCAACTCGTTTTGGTGTGCGACCCTGTAGGTTTTATACTCTTTGGCAGTATAATTAAAAGCCCGTTTTATTATACGAATAGTAAGCGGTCTCTAGTAAAACATTACTACTATCCAAAGGGTATAAAGGTCAAAAACGACACAACCTTAAATTGATATTCCACATATTAACTCCTTTTGTCAATCGATATCTAGATTGAATACAAGACTAGGCAAGTGTCATTCTTGTATAGTTCAATCTTTATTTCTTGATCTCTAAGTATAATTAATCTAAAACAAATGACATCTCATTTGTGCATGGCCATGCAAATATTAATTACACTTATTAAGGGGTCCAACGATACCTCTCTCAATATATGAGAGTGACAAATCCCATCTTGATCAACCACATACCTTACATAGTTCATAGTATGCTCGGTCATCATCTTTATAATTACTCGATCAAGAGCAACGTTTGATAATGCCTGACATGCTAATCCCTATGTTGGTAACCATGGCGATCTCAGGTCTGAGGATAATACGATATCACAAATGGGGAACGTCACTGATGACATTATGTAACACTCCTCGCAGTGTTCCCAAAGCGGGTCAGTCCAATACTTTGTTCCCTAACAAGTATCAGTATGTTCAGCTTGATATTTCCTTATCCATGACTTGTGGAACATAATCATCAGCTGACCCATACTCTAATCATTATATCAATGTGATCCTAGGTTATTGACACATGATTAGGGACATCTAAATAATATTATTATAACATCACTAGCATCCCACAATCAAGTCACGTACTTGATGAACTAGTATTAATATATATTATTTACAAGAGAATATAAAGTATAATAAATAAACTTTATTAATAACAATAAGCATAAAATATCCAAGTACAAATCATAATCTATGAATAGTCCTAGGACATATCTCTTTCATTGCAGCCATTCAAAAACCTATGGAAGATGTCGACAAAGTTTTTCAATTATTTAGATGTCTCGGATCTAGATATCAAGTATAATCTACCAGTCTTATCAAAACCACCATACCCATCTTTCAATCAATATGTCACGGGTCTACAGGGCTTAGAGAAGCAACTCACTTTGCAAGACGAAGAAGAAAAAATAAAAGCAACATATTACACACAGGCCTTTATTGATCAAAGAGGGAGAGGCCGTGGCAGATTCAATGGCGGACGCAATTTCAACTCACGAGGAAGAGGTTTTGTCCAAGCTGGAAATTACAATACTCAAGGAGGTAGAAATAATAAAAACTTCTTCTCAAATAATAACCCTCAGCCTCAACAAGGAAATTTTCGGAGGAACATTCAACAAACATCACCTCAAAAATCTTCACAGCATAATTTTCGCTGTCAAATTTGTGAAGCTGCTGGTCACTCCGCCTTAAAATGTTGGTATATGTTTGATCACGCATACCAAAGTGAGGACCTACCTCAAGCCTTTGCAGCTATGAATCTACCTAATGATGTAGATCCAAACTTCTATGATGATACTGGTGCAACTTCTCATATGACTTCTGACCCAGGTATTCTTCATTCAGTCTCTCTTTATCATGGTTCCGCAAAGGTTTATATTGGTGATGGCACTTCCATTCCTATTACACATACTGGGTCAACATCCATTGGACCTGTTGAATTGAATAATGTGTTAGTAGTACCAGAACTAAAGAAGAATCTACTTTCGGTTAGTCAAGTTACCAAAGAAAATGCACGCATTTTTGAGTTCTCATCATCTGGTTTTGTGGTGAAGGATCCAGTAACTCAACATGTTTTGGCAAAAGGGAGTAAGAAAGGACAATTATACGTGCTACAAGGAACAGAACAAGCATTAGTAGCAGTTAAAGTAGGCAAGGCTACCGATTCAATTTGGCATCACCGTTTAGGTCACCCTCATTCGCGAATCTTATAAACTTTAGCCCACAAAAATAATGTGAAAGTTTCATCCTGGACTCAGTTAACTAGATTATGTTCAAGCTGTCAAATAGGAAAAAGATGTAAACTTCCTTTCTATACAAATAATGAAAAATCTGAATTTCCTCTTCACAAGATTCATTATGATTTATAGGGTCCTTCGCCAACTCGCTCTGTTCAACATTTTTCCTACTATGTTATCTTTATTGATGACTTTAGTATATTTACTTGGTTTTATCCCTTCAAGAAAAAATCAAATTTTCTGAATTATTTTTTAAAGTTTCAAAGTGTGGTTGAGAATCAATTTGACAGAACCATAAAGGTTTTTTAATGTGATGGGGGTGGAGAGTTTGCAAAAATTGAATTTCTTGAGCACTTGGCACACTGTGGAATTAAACGACAAATGTCTTGTGCGGGAACCCCGGAACAAAATGGATTTGTCGAAAGGAAGCACCGACACATTGTTGAAACCGGGCTTACAATGCTTATTAATGCACATATGCCACTGAGATATTGGGTTGAGAGTTTTACAACTGCAACCTATTTAATTAATCAATTGCCTACACCTGTGCTTGACATGGACACACCTTTTTGTAAACTATTTGGCAAAAGTCCAGACTACTCTATTTTGAAAATCTTCGAGTGTAGATGTTTCCCTTATTTAAGAAATTATGTTTCTCAAAAGCTTCAGCCACGGTCTTTACCATGCATGTTCATTGGATACAGCCCACTTCATAAAGGCTATCGATGTCTACATCCGTCCACACAAATTAAAGGGTGTATATTTCCAGACTCATCGTGTTTGATGAATTGTTTTTACCTTATACTGATCTCACTAATATCTTTAAAAGTTGTGATACACAGGCGGAGATTTCAGTATATCCAAACACAGATGAATGGATCAAGGCACCAAGGCAATTGCAACCATCCTCATCATGTGACATACAAGATTGTGGTGTGACAGAACCAGCTATACCTACCACCAAATCCTTTTATGATGCTACCACTGATGACTCAGCCAAATCCCACAAACCAACTCCATCTCTAGAACATGCCCCAGTACTTCAAGATAATGTACATGAACCAGGCCTTCCTACAGTACCCGATTTAACACCTTTAGTTGAGCCCACTATTCTAGCAGAACCAAGCATGATACATCAAACTTCTTCCACTTCCACTACATCCACAGAGTCACCACAAAATCGTCAGCTTCCTCTCATGGGAATTCCTCCACCTCTACATAACACTTCCTCAATGTCCACTCATTCTATGCAGACACGAACTCGGGTTGGAAAGCACACGGGGCATGTTCAAACTAGTTTTAAAAACAGAGCTCTGGTTGTTACTACTCCATCGCGACAACACGTAGGCCTTGAAGAACCCATATCAGTTTGAAAGGCACTTCGTGTTCCTCATTGGCATGCTACAATGTGCGAATAATTGCACGCATTTCATAAAAATCATACTTGGGATCTTGTTCCATGTCCTCTCGATGTTAATGTGGTTGGTTCAAAATGGGTCTTCAAAAGAAAACTAAATTCTGATGGATCCGTGGATCTATTTAAAGCCCGATTAGTCGCAAAAGGGTTCTCACAAATGCCTGGAGTCAACTTTGAGGAGACTTTCAGTCCTGTTCTTAAGCCAATTACGCTTCGTTTGGTAATCGCTATAGTTGTTATGTTATCTTGGCCTCCTAAGCAACTTGATGTAAAAAATGCCTTCCTTCATGGTCATTTAAAGGAGACTGTTTATATGGACCAGCCACCGGGATTTATTGATACACAACATCCAGATTTTGTGTGTCACCTTAACAAGTCAATTTATGGCCTTAAACAGGCCCTGCGAGCTTGGTTTGATCGATTTATATTACACATTTTAAGAATGGGGTTTCAATGTAGTCGGGCAGATTCCACAATGTTCATTCTTCATTCTCCACGTAGTATTATCATTCTTTTACTTTATGTTGATGGCATAGTTATTACTGCTTGCGAAACCAATCTTCTCCAAGCCGTCATTACTCACCTTAGCATGGAATTTGCTATCAAAGACCTGGGTATACTTCACTATTTTCTTGGCATTGAAATACATTATTTTTCGGGTGGTGTTTCTCTTTCTCAATCTAAATATGCCCATGACATTCTCATTCACGCATAAATGTTAGAAGCCTCATCAATTTTCACTCCTCTTGCACTTAAGGAGAATTCAACACGTGGAGATAATGAACTTGTGGATGCTACTGCCTATCGTAATATTGTTGGAGCTCTACAATATTTAACTGTTACAAGGATTGATATTACTCATGCTGTAAATCGTGTCTGCCAGTTTATGCACTCCCCGACAATAGCTCATCTTCGTCAAGTTAAACGAATTTTGCGCTACATTAAAGTGATTCTCAACCATGGTGTGCGTTTTCTCGCTCAAAGTCCTATTTCATTGATAGCCTTTTGTGATGCTGATTGGGCAGGATGCCCAATTACAAGGAGAAGAACTACAAGTTTTTTTGTTTTTTTAGGTGCTAACTGCATTTCTTGGGCATCTAAGAAACAAAGCACAGTTGCTAGGTCTACTGCAGAAGCAGAATATCGTGCCATGGCCTCTACTACGGCAGAATTAGTGTGGCTCACTTATCTATTAAGAGACATTGGACTGCCTCTACCTCATCCTCCACAGTTGTTCTCTGATAACATGAGTGCTCTACATATGTCCATCAACCCCGTCTTCCATGCTCGTACCAAGCATATCGAATTAGATTACCATTTCGTTCGAGAAAAGGTGGCTATTGGCACCCTAATCACACAATTTGTACCTAGCTCAGACGAGGTTGCCGACATTCTAACGAAGCCCCTATCCCGTAATCAATTTCAGAATCTTCGATTCAAGCTGGGAGTTCATGAAGCTCCACTCTCCAGGTTGAGGGGGAGTGATAAATATGACAAAGATATAGCAAAATATATAGCAAAAGCTCAGCCCATATCATCTCCTAAACATTCAGAATATTTAAAAAATAAATCTCACAAGGCAGCTCCTGATTCTAAGCCAAAGATCATGGCAAGACAATCAATTGATACCTAAACTACTGCTCCTATCCAGCTCATATCCCGATAGATCTTTGGCCTTATTTTATGACAGATTTGTAGCCTATATAGTTGTAGTGAGCTGTGCATTATTTCCTTATTAGTTTGTAATCATCAAGTATATATATAAACTCTTTTCTACAGAGATTCACCAAGGAAAATACATGGTGAATACTCTCTAAATATTCTTTGCAAATCTTTGTTTGTTTCTTCAAGAAAATGATAAAATAGGCCATAAAGTTAGAGAATATTCACGTTCTCCCCTAATCTTCTAATTTTTGTAATGTATCCCTTAAATATAAAGTTTGATAAATATTTGAATTCAAACTTGGTTAGACATCTTCCAAAAAATTAAAGGGGAAATTGAGTTGGCATTTTTGTGGCTAATATTAAGGGTGTTTTAGCAAACCCTAAAATTGAACGATCGAGCCGTACTTAGCAGAATCAATCTGTAAAAAATTGAACCGAAAAAAACCAAAACAAAGAAACCGAAATCGAATATGTTTGGTTTGAGTTTGGGGCATGACATTACAAAACCGAACTGAACCAAACTAAATCGAATCATTGCATATGTGATTCGAAAAAAATATTACTTCACTAGCTAAAATTTTATATTCCTAAAATTTACAAGGTCTAGTGATAAATCAACTCTTTAAGCTATCATGAATATTGGAGTTATACTATAAATGTAACAGTTAATATTTTTTTTATCCAAAATAAGTATGAGCATGTATAAAGTTAAAAAAAAAAAAATTGTCCAAAGTAAGTGTTGTATTACAATTTATTTATTTATTTAAAAAAAATATGAAAACCAAGTAAAACAAAACTGAAACCGAACTGAAAAGTTTGGTTTGAGTTTAGGTTTGAAAGATTTAAAAATTGAAAATATCGTATTTTTTTACCGACAAAAACCGAAAACACCCTAGTTAACGTATGCATAGCGGGATGGAAATTAAAGGCACCAAAATTAGATCATTATGGGCTTACTCAACTTGTCACGAGGGAGATATACACATGCATGTATCGAATGTTTGCCAAAAAAGAAGATCGAACCGGGGAACAGAACAAGGAAGAAAGAAAAACAACAATGGAGGTTGTTGGGCAGCTCTTTTGCATTGGTGTACTTACTGCCAAAGCATATTGTGGAACTTCAGCATCATTTGGGATCTTACCTAACAACTGAGCACATTTTAAAATTTCCTTTGAATCGCGACCAAGAGCATGTGAAGACTTTGTTAATGGTTAAAACCCTAACCTGCTGATAATAATGAACCAAGAAAACCCTAATCTATGCATATCAAGGCGTTGGAATTTCCCAATGTGCAGTCTCTTATGAGAAGTTATATTGAGTTGGATTGTCCACTATATACATGTATAACTATTTAGTCATAATTTATACATTTTAAAATTTACTTGCTGCTTTTTGTTTTAAAAGTGTCTAAGGGATAAAAAATTGTGTTGCTGAGAGATTTAACATATTTTTTGAATGATTGATGTGTGACTTCCGCACAAGTTAATACATAATTTATGTATTTAATTGGAGTTTGAGTTTTAGGGATTTTGTTAGTTCCTTGGTACCAGATTCGGTTGTATTCTTGGAATTTTGTTCCTTTACTGGTCTTATGGTTAATTGTGTTCTTGCTTTTATTTGGGCAGATGTTGAAAATTTTATGAGAAGTGCGATCCCAGTGAGTGAGTGAGGGTTCCTAATTTTGCCCCAATTCTCTCTCTATTGTTTTGAATCTATTCACACAAATCTTCAGTTTCTTAATAATATAAGTAATAATGACTGATATTGCTACATTTCTTGAGTGAAATACACTTTAATTCCTTGAAGTTTATCCAAAGTCTCACTTTGGTACTTAATGTTTCAATTTCGTCAATTTGAACACTAAAGTTTTCTTGTAGTTGTAATGTAGCCCCAAAATGGAACCCGTATTAATTCCTTTAATTTCACAGAAAAGGCATGTGCCATGCAGCTGGAGGCGCTGCTCTAAAGAGCAACAAGGAGAAAAGAAATGTATGTAACCTTTAGTCCTTTATTCCCCTTATTAGGACATGATTTTAGGGCTTGGTTGGAAATAAAATCAGAAGATATTGTTGCAACGTAGTTCATGAAAAATAAAGGAAATTGAGGGAATGAAAAGCTTAAGGGTTACAAACATCTACTTTCCCGTCTGTGTTCCTTAAGATGGTGCTTTGGCACGGCACATACCTTTTCTGTTAAAGGAATTAATAGAGCATCCAATTTGAAGCCATGTTCCAACTGGAATAAAATTTTAAGGGTTAAACTAAATCGGACTAAAGTCTAAAGTAAGACTTCAGATAAACTAAATCGGACTAAAGTAAGACTTCAGATAAACTAAATCGGACTAAAGTCCATTTCACTCCATTTTCTTTATTTATTTAAGTTTGAGGGTTTTTCTCAATTTGCTGTTAATGGTAATTTCCTTTTCTAGGCAAATCTGATTGTGTTGTAATTGCTTATTTTGATATATAGTGTACTTAATCGATCTCAACTTGCGTTTACGTTACTACTTTCATAGTCTGATCGGAACTGTGTGGTTCGTTGTCTATGCATGTGTTTGGTAACTCCAAATCCAAGATTTGCTGTTAAAAATGAAGTGAAATTAGCAGTTTTAATGTGGGTTCTAATTCAATCCCAATTCTTGGAATTGAGATTCCGCCAAACACACCCTTTTTACTAAAATTGGATTATATTTTCAAGTGTCCTCTTTCATTCTTACGTACAAAAAAAAAGAAGGAAAAATCTAACATAGATATATGCTTGTATATGTGAATATTTTTCCATACATGTGAGCTCATAATATGATTCTTTTCCGGTGCAAGGAATTCATAAGCTCGATGAGGCATTTACTGAATGGATGAACCGCTCATAGGGATCGGGAGGGGAGGGTTCAGGGGTTCCATTTACCGATGTAACTCAAAAAAATTAAAAAAATGGAATACTCATTCAAGTTTCCATTTTCGTTCTTTTGTACATGAAAAGAAAACTTACATATATATTTAGATCACGTATATGTTTGCGTACTATGCATATTTCCTTGTTAATATATGTGCATATTTCTCCCTACATGTGAGCTTAATTATAATATGATTCTTTTCCACTGTAAGGAATTCAAAAGATCTAATATTGAAGCGTTGACTGAATGGATGGACTGTTCTTACTACTGGTGCTTGTGAGACGCAGACCATTCTTGCTTATCACCCCGAGACTATGCTAGCTTTAAAGCGCTATGCTTAATATCGAAATTGGCCACATTTGTTTGTGAAAGTTGTGAAACAACTAAAAGGATGGTTGCAGCAGAAAAGTTTTACTAGTTGGTCATTTTCAAGACACCCAGTCTTAGAGACGGTGACTGTAACGTACCTGAAAACACAAATGATATATGAATGATTTGGTTAGTGTTTTAATTCACTATTCTTTTTGGCACTACATTGTATTAATCCTGCATGAACCCGTAGCACAACAATGGTTTCCTGCAATCATATATATATATTTAGATTATATAGAGATACATGAATGCATGGCTTAAATATGTATACATGAATACATGGCACTGTACACATGCACGGCCATGTTTTGATGCTGGTTACAGCTTGTAGTTTTCTATGTTTAGTTTGGTTTACGCATTTTGTTTCGTAAGCAAGAAAAAAGTTCTAGGTGTTTTGTTCAGCAAGTGCATGGGTATTGGAATATGTTGTAGTTTAAGAATTAATGCTGTTACATAAATTGGAACCTTGCCATCTTATTAGGGCTAGTTTTGTTTTGTGACTTGCACCAGGAATAGCTTATAATTTGCTTTTTCTATGTACAAAATAGTTTAGGAGGGCAATCTGTTAGCCCGACAAACTATAAGGAGTTTAATGTATTTTTCCTATTATTATTTAATGAAATTAACCTATAGGTCAACAAAAATTGTGTATAAAAATGAGCAAGCTCGATCTATTTAAGTATTTCGTTTGAAGTTGATTGCATTGGACAAATGAAAAAATATTGCATCATCTTAATTAGGTAACCGCCAGTGTAGAAAATCAAAACGTCCACGAATCGTGGGTTATAATATAGTATAAGAGTAAGAGAGTCTGGAAAATCAGTTATTCTGATGAAACAATTGTGGATAGTTGAACACTATATATTATGTTTACCAATAATATTCAAAACACATAAAATAAAATAAAAAGTAAAGCATGTGTTGTCAATCAATTGAATTTTGCATTCATATAATCTCTCATCCAAAATTATTAAAAAGTAAAGTATAATAAGATGTAGAATTCGGATACAAATTAAACTTGTTAAAAAGTAAAGTATAAGAGTATCTCTAATGGTTGTATATATTTTTTGTGTAAAATTCTATGTGTAAAGAAGTTTTATACATAAATCATATACATATTTATTTTGTGGTACAATAGTACTCATGTGTAAAATTTAAATGGACCAATGAAAATCACACAAATTAAATGTATCATTATATATAATGTTCAATAGTTTTGTATGAAAAAAATTATACATAATTTCATAGTCACAATGGATCTTATCTTGTAACTCTTGATGAGTAGATTTCAAATATATAAATTATATTAAAAACTAATTTTTAGATTTTTAAGTTATATAATTTTAAAGTTTTTTGTAAAAATTTAAAGAGGGAGAAAGATAATGTAAATGTGTAAATTGAGTTTTTTATTTTACACAACTCTTTTACATAAATTGTAGGTGTACGTCAAAGTTTTTTAAAAAACTATTGAAGAGCACTTTTTTTACAAAACGTGTAAATTTTACGCAAAATAAAATTATATAAGATGGTTGGAAATGCTCTAATAAGATGTAGAATTTGAATACAAATTAAACTTAGATAAGTATCCTTTGTTAGGAAAATAATTTATTGGCATAGGAGTACGTAGAAATTATCAACAACTTACACTTTGGAGTGTAGTGTTCCGGAAAAAAAGGACGAGTATCTCCACCTCACGCTCAGGGTGTATTTTGATAAAAATTCAGATTTTAAATTTTATTTAATTTTAATTTGGCTATCAAAACTTAAGATACTCTCCCTCTTAATACTTAATTATTATAGACATAAAATACTGCTTTTACCCTAAGTCATTTTTATAATTAAAATAAGAATATAATAATAAAATTGTTCAAATAACAGTTAACATATATAGACATGACATTCAGTGACGCAACAAATACTATGAAAAGATGACAACCGATGTTAATTATAACCCTAAAATTAGTAAACAATATCCTAAAGGACAAGAGATTAAATCCCTAAAACTGATGAATTTTATTAATGATAGAATGAATCTTCTACTAACACAATAATCCCTATTTATAAGGATAGAAATTCCACTAAAACAAGGAAAACACAAAAATTACAAAAAATAGCAAAAACAAGATATTGAAAAATGGGACTTCTAGAAAAAAATTCTCCAAAAGAATTAGGGAATAATATTTTTGCAAATTAAGGGCTTATATTTGACCAAATTCTAAAATGAGTGAAATGTTAACTTTGAAGTACATTTTCAAATTTTAATATTTTATGATATCGTGCAAAATTAAATTTGCACCACATGGTTTTTAGCAGATTACTATTACAATACTTTATAGTTATTTCAACAAGTTATAAATTTAAACTCATTTATTAATAAAACACACATGATAATTTTTGTAGGTTATGCAAAGTTAAGTTTGCACTCTTCCTTTTTCAATACGTTGCTATGTATGGGGTTTATTTAGTTGCTTGAGTGACACATAAAAATATACTTGTTAAAAAATATAAATACATAAATTATAAAATTACAAATAAATACATGATAATTGCATAATCAATTTAAAAATATAAATACATCATTCAAAATACATTTGCATTAAATTTTTTAAATTACAAAGTTAAGTTTGCACAATTTGCATTAGATATAATTTTCGGAAGTAAAATAACCTTACAAAGGATCTTAATAATACTAAACATTTAGATCATTTTAGATTTTCGAAAGTAAATTTCAAAAACGAGATATTTCATGGCTTTAGTGATTGTCTATCTCTAATCAAAATTGTTTAGACTCGAGTTATTTGAATTCTATCGCTAACACTAGTACAATTCAAGTTTTAGTACGATTGAACTTTCGATGGTCCAACATGTTCATACACACATCCGTCACATCTTTCAAAAAAATACAAACAAAATTTTCAAATACAATTTTAAACTTTATAATTGATCTCCATCCAAATTTAGACATTCAAATTATTGAGCGCAAAAAAGTAAATAAATTATTAACGTAAATTTGTAGCCGTCGATTAGTATACGTGGACAACTGTGAATAGAAAAACCAAATAAGTAAATCTGAGAAAGCTGGGATTGAAAATCTCCTACTATTTTATTATAATCAAATCGGATACTCTCTCTCTCTCTCTCTCTCTCTCCGGTGGTGGATCTGGTAGTGAAGGGGTTTGTCACAGCCATGAACGGTGGTGGCGTAAAGCGCAAATCAGGGACGGTGGAGGAGGCTTTCAACGATGTCAAACATCGTCGCTATGGATTAATCAAAGCCCTAACTACTGGTATATATATCTCATCATCATCCTCTCTCTCTATATATATGTGTGTTATATATGTATATACAAATGACATGAGTGTGTTTAATTTAATTTAATTCTGTCTGTGTGCTTCTTGTTTTTCGATTTGTGCAGATTTGGATGATTTTCGTAAGCAGTGCGATAGAGGTGAGTAGTTAGGAATTAGGGTTTCTTTCTAACTCTATGTGCACATTTGGAAGAGTTCTGTAAGCAGATAATTATTATGTTGAAGCAGATAATTATTATTTATTTTGATTGATATATATAGTTAGTGAAATCTTGAGTGAGCTTCTTAATTCCAATCTTTGCCATTGGAAATAATGCATCAACTATTTTATTATGGATTATTACTCTCATGATAATCTGATTAATTAGATTAGTGTGATTTTGATTGGAAAGTATGCGGTAATTGCATAGTTGTGTTCTCTGTTAAGTTGTTTGAGTTTTCAGAAATGATTGCTTATTTAAGTTTGAAAGTTTTCTCAATTTATTGTTTGTGTTGTAATTGCTTATTTTGATATAGTGTGCTTACTTTCAACTTGCATGAATCTCGAGTGAGTTTCATAATCACTGATGATATGGCTGGCTGCATTTTTTTTATTTAGTACTCACATAATAATAATAATCTGTCTCATTACAAGAGCTGTTAATTTGATTGTGCTTGGGGAGTGTTTGGCAATTCTAATTCCAGTGGTTTCCATTGGAAATGCAGCTAAAACAGTTTGAATGCTGAACTAACTTTGCTTTAATCTCAAGTGTATGTGTGTAATTCAAGTACATAAACAGCAGTTTAAATGTTGAACGAATATTGCTCTAAGTGTATATGTGTAACTCAAGTGCATGAATTTGTATATGTGGATATTTCCTTATTTACTTCCACTTCCCTAGTATGGTAGGGATAAATACCTGTGGGCTTATATTAGGATATGAATCTATTTCATAAGCTCCGTTGAGGCATTATTGACTGAATGGACCTTTCATAGGACCCATGCATGTGAGACACAGACCATGCATGCTTATCAACCCCAAACTATGCTTTTACATGTAAAAGGCCCTATGCTTATATCGAAATAGGCCACGTGTTTATGAAGCAGGAAATTCTTGCTCCCATGCTTGCTATGAAATTTTTCAATTTCATTGCAGTCAATAAATTATAAATTATACAGAAAATGCCCTTTTCTAATGAGTGCTGGTTTGGAATTAGGTGTTGGTGTTGCTTTAATGACACCCCAAGAATGCTAGATTAATTCTGTTACACAAACTGGAACCTTAACATCTTATCCTGACTAGATTTGTTTCTCTTGGTTGTGTATTATGAATGCTTGTGTTGCAATGACATCCCAAAAATGCTAGATTAGGAATACTGTTGCATAAACTGGAAACTTAACATCTTCTTCAGGCTAGTTTTTTCCTTTTTTTCCCAATGATTTCTTCTTCATTTTTCCCCCCTAAAGAACTGTTTCCTTTTAACAGCAGTACACTTGATTCTTTCATGATATCCTTTTGGTTTTTTTCTATTAGTAGCATACGGGGAATTTTTGCTTTGAGATAGCTACCTTCTTTTGTTTTTTTTTTCTTTTAACTAGTAATGGAAGAAATATTTTGACTTAATTACTATCTTTTCTTCCAAAGAACTTTTGCGCTGCTTATAATTACTCAATTTATTACAAATTTCTTTTGGCATATATTTTTACTTCACCACCATCAAATAAATACTCTCAATTAAGTATACTACATTCCTTCTATTAGGTGTTGGTGTTGCTTTAATGACACCCCAAGAATGCTAGATTAATTCTGTTACACAAACTGGAACCTTAACATCTTATCCTGACTAGATTTGTTTCTCTTGGTTGTGTATTATGAATGCTTGTGTTGCAATGACATCCCAAAAATGCTAGATTAGGAATACTGTTGCATAAACTGGAAACTTAACATCTTCTTCAGGCTAGTTTTTTCCTTTTTTCCCAATGATTTCTTCTTCATTTTCCCCCCCTAAAGAACTGTTTCCTTTTAACAGCAGTACACTTGATTCTTTCATGATATCCTTTTGGTTTTTTTCTATTAGTAGCATAAGGGGAATTTTTGCTTTGAGATAGCTACCTTCTTTTTTTTTTTTTTTTTCTTTTAACTAGTAATGGAAGAAATATTTTGACTTAATTACTATCTTTTCTTCCAAAGAACTTTTGCGCTGCTTATAATTACTCAATTTATTACAAATTTCTTTTGGCATATATTTTTACTTCACCACCATCAAATAAATACTCTCAATTAAGTATACTACATTCCTTCTTGGGACATCTCAAATTAGGAGTCCCATTTCGTTTTTTGGGACATAATTATCGTACCATATTTCACAAGATAAATTTTATTCTCAGCCACTGATTATGTTGAAACTTGTGTTTTCTTAGGAAGTTTAAATGTCAAACAGGGGCTTGTAATTTGAGAGATGGAGTAATTGACCTGCATTCATCCAATTAATTGTAGAATCTTGTCTCTTTGTTATGGATTTCTATTTAACTTGTTTGCCTTCCAGATGAGGAATACCTTTTCCTGTATGGGTTTCCTTGTGGGCGATGGGAAGTGAAAACAGCAGAACATTTCTTAGGTGTTGAGTTCTGTAGAGATTGGGCAACGGAAGGAATTGATTCATTAGGATTTATTGCTGAGAGCTGTGACGCGTGGCTATATTCTGTGTACTCCTCATTTGGCACCACATTTGGTTTTGGGAAAGCTGACAGGTTGCTTTCTTTTGTATTCCACCTATTTTGGTTATATATAACACACATGAAATTAATTAGTTCTGTGTATCAAGTTTCAAGAAAGGAAATGGTTTTTGTAGGATCATATGAACCCTTTTTTTACTTTGTTGGTTCAATAGATTTCACTTAAATTTGGTTACCAAATTGTTTATTATTTATCAAAGTTGTCGAGACCTTTTGGATTCAAAACATGATTGACATTCCTTAAGCTGTATATACTAAAGCAGTACTTATTTTCATTTTTTAATGAATTCTTGATTTGTCTTCTATGGCGCATGCAGGTTGCGACTATTCCATTTGGTGAATGCTCTCCCAACAATACGCGAGGTTGTGTCCGGAGATGAAAAGGTGCTCATTTTTGCTTACTGTGTTATTTTATTTCCGATGCTGCAATGTTATCTAATTATCTTATAATATGTGACGGCGATTTGTTGTTATTATTGAATCCTCGGTTGTTGAAATGCTGGATATTTTAAGCCATATTTCACTCGATGGGCTTGTTTGGTTTGAGGTGAAATAATTTTCTCCCAGGTGTAAAGTAAAATGGTGAAATATAATTTCACGGATTCAGCATTGGACTTGTGTTCCCTTGTTCTGTTGAAAATTGACTTACATGTACTCTTAATTTTGTACGAATTTAAATACTTGCTCAAAGTTGCTAAAAATGCTTTTAACAACCAACCAACCCCAGGTACTTGTTTGGTTCGAGTTTTTGTGTTATCCAATCCTACTTTGCTAATTCACATATATATAATTCTCCTACTCATGTCAAAGTTTGGCTCATATGGTCCATTTTGCTAAAACTCAAACTTTATACAAGAAAGTACCAAGTTTCCATTTTGGGAAAGCATAAAACCCCAGTAGTTACACATAGTTCATTCTAACATTTTCTTTTTCGGGGTTTTTTTTTCCAAAGGACGACGGGAAAGTAGAAGAGCACTTGTGCAGCATCTGCGGGGAGAATGATCTGCTTCTGCAACAGTTCCCGGAGTTAGTCATGGCTGACCCCTTTAAGTGCTCCTGCTGCAGCTACAGCAACAGCAGCAGCAGCAGCAGCAACAACAGCAGCAGCAGCAAGCAGCAGCAACAACAACTAGAGAGTGACTGCTGCTATGGACGGCCTTGGCATTTTGTCGAAAACTTTACGGATACTTCAGTTTCTCTCTCTTGAGCGCTATTTTTTTGCTAGTTCTTTCTCTCTCTCTCTCATAGATTTTTATATACATATGAAGAGTTATACTTGGCAGACATTTACATTTCTTGCTGTTGAGCACTATATCTTGCTAGTTCGGTCTTAGTTTAAGAGATATGTGCAGTAGTCCAAAATTTTATTCATATCTTGATATTTCATTGAGTTGATGATTGCATCATGTACTTTCTTGATATAATAATTTCACTTTGCTCCTTGCACGAGGGGGTATCACTGTGCCCCTCCATTACCGTAATCCTTTGAAATACCTTTGCATGCAGGGTGCAAAGTCAAATAATTATGAAAACGGGGACAAATTATATATATAAAAAGGGGCCTATTTTTCTCTTTTTAATTTTTGATATGAGTTTACTCACTGGTTTGATGGTAAGATTACAATCCTAGCTACAAAGAATGAACCATATATATAACAATTTATCCTTCCTTTTTCATAATATAAATACGCAAAGAATGAACTGAATGGGTTTTTTTAAGGTAAGTTTATATTTGTCAATTAAATTAATCATTAATAAAGACCTTAGGGGCACATGTTAAGACCTAAATATAGAAAGAAATTAGAGTTTGCATAAAAATCAGTGTAGCATTAAATGCATGTTAGGCTTTTATTATTTTCATATTTAGCTCTTTAACATGTGCCCTAAGGGCACATGTTATCACTACCCGTTATCATAATATCACTCATTCATGCATGTTCATAACATTTAAGGCAATTTCTAAAATTATCAGAAAAATTGTTTATATGTAAGTTCTTACACAACTGTCATACCAGGTCAAACACAGGCACATCACTGCATCATCCTTGATATCCCCCTTAAATCCAGAATCATATTTTAATCCCACATACAAGATTCTTGGAAAAAATGGAAGGTCAAACTGATTCTCTGAGTGCCGCAAGTAGCCTGAAAAACCTTAAAAAGCACATATGGCCAATCCCAACATAAGCCGGCCAATTAACCAAGTCAACTAAGGCGCATGCCCCAAGACAATTGGCATTCACACCTCAAACCAAACCATAACAGTCCGTTTAGATTGAAAGGGAGAGATGGAAAGGAATAGTTAATTATGAAAATGATGGAACGGAAAAGAATGAGTTTAATTTTATTATTGTTTAGATAGTTAAAGATGAAAAATAATGTAATGAAAATAAATCTTGTTTGGATAAAAATAAGAAAATAAAGAAAAGGAATGTGATTTAACATATTGTTAACAAATTAGGATTAAATTTGAAATAACATAAATAATTCATTAATATATTTTCCTTTCCCTCCCAATCCTCCTAATATTGAAAGGAAACAAATATATGAATAGATGGAATTGGCATTCCCTCACATTCCTTATGTTTCCTCTCCACTTTTTCTCATAAATCTATCCAAACAAGTGAAATGCAATCATTCCCTCGATCCAAACAGACTATAAATTGGCCCTATAAATACCCCACTAGACGTTAGGGTTTGGAGAAAAAGGAGAAATGTTTCCAAAATAATTCTAAACTCAGAAAAATACACACAAATACACTGAAATCATCATTTCTTATGTATTGAAAAAAAAGGCATTTTCATGAAGATTTGATAGAGTTTGAAGGCAAAGCAAGCTTGAAGAAGGAAAAAAAAGGTCAAGATCTACAAAACCACACCATAACACAAACCAATCATTTAGGAGAAGGTATAACCTATTTTCCCCTATTTTGTGCTTAATTTTATACAAAGCAGAAGCAATGAATTTCAAGAAAAATAATTATGGATCTAGGTGTTTGACACAAAAAAATGACCTCGCGCCACCAGTTTGACCCAGTCAACTAGGGCAGGGCGCGTTCCCTAATTGATTAATTTGACTATTTTGGTCTGTGTTGTAATTTTATCAAAGTTTGGGCCATAAAAATGTCATTTCTATAAACCTTAGGGTAGATTCGTAATATTTTTAAAATAAAGTTATTTGTCATCAAATTTAAACCTAGAAAAATAGCACGTGATAGGATAATACGACACGAACATACACAAAGTTACAAGTTAATGGGTTGAGTTTTAACGGTTTCAGATCATATCAACGCCAACTCGATAAGACATGATATTTAATGGATCGGCATTAATTACTATTCATTAACCCATTGTCAACCTTAAGACATGTTAATTATTGACCAAAATGCCTTTATCTTCAACCTTAAGCCATTCTTCTTTATCATTATACAAGAACATTAATTAATTTTTCCATATCTACCTAAACCTAAACCTAAATCATCCATCTTTATAAAATATATACACTATACACATGTTTTCTCAAATTATCTAACCAATATAGACAAGTACTACATAATAAAGTGCTCATGTATTTTAGAGAGAGAAAGATGAAGAGTTCTACAAAACCCATTTTGCGTTTGAGCAAGAGATGGAAGTTATCACTACCATTGATGAGGTTCTTGAGGAGAGATGCTGGAACCAAAATCAAAGATAGTTCTAGCATTGTTGATGAAGAACGAGCTCAAAAATCGATATTGGGGATTGACTCTAGATATAATGGATAAGGAAGATTAATCAAATAGGGGATTTCAACTACAATAAGAGAGATGGTGAAATTATAAAGAGAGAAAGTGAGATTTTTATATTTAATTTGGATTTAAATAGAGAAATAGTAAGATTTGTATATCTAATTTAGGTGTAGAGAGAAAAAGTGAGACTTGTATAGATTTTGGTTTTATTTAGGCTTAGGTTTAGGTAGATGGGGAAAAATTAGGGGTTTTGTGTATAGATGAAGAATAATGACTTATGGTTGAAGATGAGGGCATTTCTATCAATTTGTACAAAACTTGGACATAATTAGTGGTCCATTAAATCTTGGGGGAGTGAAGTCAAAGGATTATCAAAATAGGGGTAAATTTAATTATGGATCAAGAATAAGGGTAACTCAACAAAGACCTTTATTTTATATATTTTAATTCATTAAGTATAAATTACTTTGTTAGTGGCTTAAAATTTTGATTCATATTCGATTAAAAATCATTCGTCATACTTAACGGGTAGTAACAAGCCAT
This sequence comes from Lonicera japonica, assembly GCA_021464415.1. Taxonomy (NCBI): domain Eukaryota; kingdom Viridiplantae; phylum Streptophyta; class Magnoliopsida; order Dipsacales; family Caprifoliaceae; genus Lonicera; species Lonicera japonica. Next base: position 76,950,986 of record CM038466.1, on the reverse strand, counting down.
ATCGAGTAATTCGTTAAGATAACAAATCGAGTTTGAATTTGATTTTTTCTTCCAATAAAAAATTCACTCAGTTAAACCCAAACGGACAATATCGAAACACGATAAAAAGATGACATGAACATTATTTAAATTGACCCATTGACAGGTCCAATCAAATTAAGTTAATTACACTTTTAATTACATTATTGAAACTTTTGGTGACCGAAATGCAATTTTGGGCAGTTTAGGGGGCAAATTATAATTTTGGCAAACTTTGAGGATTAAGGTGCGATGTTTTAAAATCAACTATGCCTTGACATATTTTTACACACATCTTTATATAAAGTTGCAAAATGACCAAAATGCCCTTCATTGGCACACTTGAATTAAATAAAAAGTCATATAACTCACGTAGGCACCCCCTTTTTGCACCACTATACAGTTAGCAAATAGAAACACGAGAGGAGGAGATCCAAAAGAGGCAACTATGGTGGTAAAATTATTTTCCCATTCATAACTTAATCCCCATGTTGAGATCATTGGTTTCATAAACTGGTAATGAATTGGTTAACCTTGTTGTTGACCACTATGCCATGACCAAGCAGACCCCTCTGCCCTCTGGGGTCAGGGAGCCCATAGTGGGTTCATTTAAGAACATCTACTTTTTTTTTATCAGCATTTAAAAAAATTAATTTAAACACCCTTTTTTAAAATAAAAGTAATCCAAATAGTTAAAACATGTATTTAGAAGGCACCTTAATACTTCAACTATTTACCCTATTCATTGTTGTTGCCACTTCTTTACTTTATCAATGACTTTAAATCTTTCTTGTTAATTTAACACGATCTTAATTGGTTAATCCAATGCAACTTCAAAGGTACACATACTAATCATGCATAATTGAATTGTTGCAAAATTTAACATAGGATTAAATATCTATATAGAGGTTATTCTAAATGAAAATAAACATATTGTGTTATTATTTTTAGTTTTTCTTTCATATTTTTATATCGAACCAAAATGTACGGGACTTGTGCAAAGTTTTGATTCTTTGAGGTATTGTTTAAGCTCTGCTTGTTTCTTAGAAAGATCTTTTTAAAATATCCAAAAATTAATGTAGCTTACCAAACCTCTCACCAAAAAGTCACAATTAACGTTACATCAAATCCTATATTCTATAAAATAAATAAATCAGATGCTCTAAAGAAACCCTACCCTTACCAAGGCTTATAAATAAAAGAGATCTCATGAAAGAATGATTTATATCCCAAATAAAGCCAACAATACCTTTAGGCCTCGTTTGATTCGGGTATTAAAAACTGGGATGGAATTAATAATGCCACTTTTTTTATAATACCTTGTTTGATTTGCATAAATGTGCTGGGATTACTAATACCGGTACTAACTTAATACCACTCTTTGTGGTATAATTTAATAACAGGGGGAGGTGGTATTGTTTATCCAGGATTAAGAAAAATGAACCATATATTTTTAAAAATGCCATTACTACTATAATATTTTCAAAAATGCCACTACTATATTATTATTTTAATTTATTTAAAAAAAAATTTTAATTTTTTTTTTTTTTTTTTACAAAATTTTTTTTTCAAATTTTTTTTTATTTTATTTTGTTAGTCCAAAATATAATCCCGTATACAAGTTACAGAACCAAACATGGTATTTAAATCAGCATGAAATATCCCAATATTAATACTGCATGAATCAAACAAGGTATTGGTATTAAATTAATACCAGAATTAATAGTCCAGCACTATTAATACTGGTATTATTAATCCCACTAATCCTAATACCTGAATCAAACGAGGCCTTAAAGCACTTTTGATTGATCAAATGTCTCCTCAATTCTTTTCCAGTGGTCCAACTACACAAGAATTCCTTCATAGAAAAAGGATGACCTATTGCACGGAAAGCAAGAAGATCCACACTTTGGATTTAAAGTGTGGATGCCTTAACTATACATGCACTCTTACAAAATTAAAATTTAAGTGTAGGTGACTAAAAAAGGCATTTAAATTGGTATTTTATGGAATTTTTACCGGCACCCTTTTTTTCCTTTTTTTTTTTGCTATCTCTTTTGCATTTTTCATATTCCTTTCTCATGGAAAAAGATGTTCTTTTTCCATAATTCGACCACAATATCCTAAAAAATGGTCACGTGTGGTGTGTATAACTATTTTTCGTCCAACTTTAATTATGGGTACTTTGGCCAATCCGAAAATCGATCGAGCAAATCGAACTAATCTGTTAAACATTGAACCAAGAAAAAAAATATCAAAACGAGCAAACTAAAACCAAAGGGATATGATGGTAAACAAAATGGCCAAAGTGAAACTCAATAAATAATTTCAAGGTTCTATGTTGCTTTTTAAAGTTGGAGGGGCAAAGTGAGATCGGTCCAATTGTGTTGGGGCCTTTTACATAGTTCACTCAAAGAAGGAAAAAAGGAGGGACGAAAGATAATATAAACTCGCAAACAAAACAAAACCTCCACCCCAAGGAATTAGGAAAAAAAAAACCCTGAAGTTAAGGGGTACTTGCAACTTAAACCCTAAACTTACAAATGTTGCAACAAACACCCTAAAGTACAGTTAGTTATTCAAGTTAAACCTTTTGTCAATCCCATCCATAAAACACATAACGGAGGATGGCATGGCATCTGAGTTGGAGCCAATGTGGCTAGGCCACAATTTTGGGCTGGCACATTTCCCTCCATTTACATGCTTGGCATATATCTACATATATATATATATATATATATATGGATTAGTTTTCAATGGTTACCTTCTCTTTCTATTCATTGATGGGTACTGACAATAATTAATACACATTGGTGATGTGTCAAATCCTTTAACTTGTTATAGCAGGTTAAGGTGACCTATTCTATTTTTTTTTTTTTAATTAAACTTTAGGTGGTGTTTGGTTGAGATTTTAAGATCAAGTTTGTAAAAATTTTACTAAAAAGTCAACTTTACTCCACATTTTTCAAATTACTTTACTTTCTCTTTCATAAAATATTTAAAATACCATAACTTTAAATTCAAAAATCGGAATTAGATAAAAAAAATATATTTGAAACATAATCATCGAAATCTATAAAACAAGATCCATCGTTACTATTTTTTAAATTTTTTTTACGAGTTTTTTTGAATTGATTAAAAAAAACTTTAACAAAAATTAAATTCACTTTTCAAAACATGTTTTAAAATCTCAACCAAACAAGATTTCTTAAAGATTTTATTTTCCAGATAAACTTAGGATAACCCAATTTCAAATTAGGATAAATTGTTTATGGGTGTTTTCGTCATTTCAATTTTATAATTAATTAATAACATAAGTTTATGAAAAATAACACTTTCAAAATATATTTGACTTTGAATTTGTATCTCTATACAATATGTTTACAAATTATATACAACTCAACTATTTTAATAACACTTTCAATTTAATCATTTTATTATTATTCATGACAAATCATATTGCAATAAAAGCTCAAAAATTAATTTGAAGCATCTCATATAACTTGTGCTACTAGTTTTGTTAGTTACTGTTCAACTAACTAATAATTTTAACACAATAACATAAAATAATATTAAAAAAAACATTTTTTCTTACTTTAAAGTATTTCAAACAATCTCAGCTTTTAATAATTTGATCAGATACGGAAGTATGCGTACGACTTCCTAAATAACACTTAAAATATATCTTATTTAGGATTAAATAATTAATTATTTGGTTCAATAATCAATGAGTTGTGTTTGACAACAAATTTTGTACCATTTTCAAAATTGAGAAGTATATCCACTAATTAAAATTAATTTATAATTGTACTAATTTAGATTACATTTTAATTTAGATTCCTAATCAAAATCTACTTTTATTTTAATTTATTTTTTATTTTCTTTTAAGGTGCATTTGAATTATATAATTGAGTTTAGCTTTAAAATTCATAAATCTAAGATTCAAAAATTACATATTGAAATACAAGAGTTTAAAAGTTTGTGTTTACTTAACCAATACAAGGGAATTGATTTATAAATCTAAATATTATTTCACTAAAATTTATATTTAGTTGATTAGTAAGTTATTTTTATTTTTTGACATCGTGGTGGAACTTATGCTTACACAAAATTAACCTATTTGACTCGACCCGCCCCTATTATAGTATTTTATTCCTTATAATATAGCATAATTACCAAGAGGCGGGAGTGGGTTTATGCGTACACTATTGACAATGAATTTAGATTTAAAATAATAAAACCTGCACCGGATTGGGATGTGTTTATATGCTTGTTGGGTTTGGGTTTGGACAACACACGACAATTTGTCATCTTTCGTATTATTATTATAATTAATATTACAAATATATTTATAATAATAAAAAAATAATAATTTGTTTAAAAATTAATTAATATTTTTTTCAACTTTGCAAGTTAATTTGGGATCTATAAGGAACAACCCTATCTCTAAAATTTGAAAGTTATAACTTTAAGATAAGTATCAAATCTTATTTTTTGAATATATTTATAAATCTCAAATCATAATTTCATACCAAACAAAAATATTTAAATTTGAGATTCCTAATACAAATCTCATGTTAAAATCTTCTCTCAAATACACATTCCAAACACACCCTTAAAGAATTTTAGAGGGTTTTAATATTTCACCATTTTCTTTCATATAATAATAATAATAAAAATAAAGATTTAAGAATCAAGTATACATATTCTTCTATGTTGACAATCACATTAGACCTATTTCATGTCATTAATTTTTCAATATATAATCATATAAAGTATTCATGATCATGTAATTAATTAGTTAGCACGATATTTCATACTGTAATTTATAATACGAATATTATTTCTTTCACTGGAATGGTTTGTGAGAGGATAATTATGTAAACAACATACCATAAACCTTTGAGATTTATTTGGTGCTTAAAAAAATTATTTTTTTATGAAATTATGTGAAATAAATGAGCCTACAAACAATTCTAAAAAAATTCATCAATTTTTTTTTGAAAGGTTCACAATTCTCAAGTATTTTTATTTTTCTTTTTTGCTGTACATAAACTTTTTTTTCTTTTTAAAATTGTAGCATCTTATCATTTGATAATTAATTTAAAATTTAGAATTTTAAGAATTAATAAAATATATATTTAATACTTAGAGCATCTCCAACCGTAATGTATAATTTTTGTTTGTGTAAAATTTACACGTTTTGTAATAAAAAAGGTCTCCAGCAGTCTTTTAAGAAACTTTGACACTTACGATTTGTGTAAAAATGTTGTGTGAAATACAAACTCAATTCACATAATCATGTAAGATAATCTCGTGTTTATTGTTTCTCATCCCGTTTCTAGAAATAAATGAATTTGAAAAGTAAGGGAATAAATATATGATAAGTTCCACTTGTGAGTATCTAATTAGTAGTTTAATATTTACACAAAAGTCTAAAATAGACTGTTGGAGTATAAAACGAATTCTTTATTATTTTTGTGTAAATCCCACATTGACACGTAGGATTTACACAAAATTTATACAAGACAATTAGAGATGCTCTTATGTTCTTGGTTGACCTTTGTGATAAGATTTCAATTACATGTTCAAGTTTGAAAATTTTGTTTGAAATGTTTAGTTTGAATTTGAGCTTTTGTTATTTATATTTTTTATTATTTTTTTAACAGTTGTTATCTTTAATAAGGGATAGTTTTGAAAATGACTATCTTTTATTTTTAATAAATTAAAATTTATTTTGTCATCGATTAAAAAGTTATCCTTGAAACTAATTCTAAAAATAGAATATCATTTGTTAGAATGAGAGTAATTGATTTTTAATTTAAAAAAAAACATATTTTTATTTATTTAATTAAATTAGATGTACCTATTAATCTAATTTATTTTTTAATATTAAATCATTAATAAAATAATATTTATAAAATTAAATCAATAATATTTTTTTGTTAGTTTATCTAGATTAATTTAGCAGGCAAGACTAATTAACTTAATAATATAGATTAACTGCAAGATATCAATATAAATAAAATCACCCATTTTAAATGGGTAAGGAATAGGATATCCTATATTAGAATTACAAAATCAAGTAATGAATATTTAATTTATGATTCCTTAAAATTAAATAGAAAAAAAATGTCATATTATCAGGTAACAATAAGTTACCCATTTAACCTTGCATTTAATACTTTGTATTTCTCTAATGTGCATTAATTATGTTAGCCAATTACACATTTGATCTCAACCATTGATTTTTCATTCAATAGTTAATATTACAATAACCATCCATGGATAAAAAAGAGAAGTAACCATTGAAACCTCACCCATATATATATAAGAAAAGTTACAGATATATATACATACCAACCTTTATCAGCATTTTCATTCCGAGAAGAGAGAAAATCGACAAAGATGGATGCAATATTGTGCAATTGCGAGCTGCCAGTAGTTGTGAGAGCTTCGTGGACTGATTCTAATCTGGGAAGAAGATTAAAGGGTTGTCAATTATTTGGGGTAAGAATGAAAAAAATGCATTTCGTTCATGTTCATGTTTATAATTTTTCTCCATTTTTGTTTTAAAGTTGGCAATGTTCTTCATTCAGGCTGAAGTTAGATGTGGCTTTTTCCGGTGGGTTGATCCTCCGATGTGTGCTAGGGCCCTCCAAATTATTCTTGGATTGTTAAGGAGGATAACTGAATATGAGCAGCAAATAATGAATAGCAAGAAAAGAGAGAAATGGTTGTGGGTTTCTTTGGCTGTGGCAGTGCTAATTATTTTTGTTTTACTTTGTAACAGTGCGTCTGATTAGTTGCTTCATGACCTTAGTTTGATTAGTAGTTGTTAACTTTGAAGTAATGTAATGCTCTGTTTTGTTTAACTATCAACTTTAATGCTATGTTTTGCTTAGCAATGACTTAGATGAAGTGTAATGCTATATTTCGGATATGAATGAAGTGTAATTCTCCAACTTTCTTATATATGCTTGTATGATGCTTTGTTGTGAATCATAAGGAGAACTCATGAAATTACACAAGTACAATTTAACCAAAACAACATATATAAGGATAGTAGCACTTTACAATTGCAAATAAAAAAATAACGGTCATTACATTTGCACTTTAAAAAAAAGGAAGGATGTGGGGGTTTTATATTTTCACTTTATAATCCTTCTTAAAAACACCAACATTTTCACTTTTGAATTGGTAATTTTTACCCCAATATATATGTGCACCCACCAACTTAACAAAAATAAAGCTTTCCACTTTACAAAACCAAAAACCATCAACTTTTATAAGTTTAGGGTTTAAATTGCAAGTACCCCTAACTTCAGGTTTTTTTTTTGCTAATTATAAAGTATTTGAAAAAAATTCTATTTCCCTCTCAAAGTTTGTTTTTAGCTTTCTTCTTCTAAAAGAAAGAATACGACTCTGCTCTCCTCTCCTCTCCGGTAGTCATGGCCATGGACAGAGATAATCAGATATTTGGGGTACAAGAACTATTCAATTCATACAGCGGTCGTCGTTCCGGCCTAATCAAAGCCCTAACCACTGGTATCATCATCATCATCATCATCATCATCATATCACACACACATATAAATTGGAGTTTTTAGTTCTAGGGTTTTTTTGTTAGTTACTTAATTTACTTGGATTATTGTTTCTTTACTTAATTGTTTTTTGATTAAAATTCAATTCGTTGTAAGTGTTCTAATTGCTTTTGTTTTTGCAGATCTCGATCAAGTTTATGAGATATACCGTAATAATAATGGTCAGTGAGTGGGGGTTTCTAATTTTGCCCCAACTCTCTCTCTCTGACGATATATATTCACACGAATCTTGAGTTTCTTAATGACTATGATACTGTGGCTACATAATCTAAAATATACTCACTCCTAATCATAATCCAAAATATATATATATATATATATATATTAATCTTGAGTTTTAGGGTTTTTGTTAGTTCCTTATTTTACAAGTCGTTTTGATTCAGTTCAATTCCGAGTGTTCTTAATTGCTTTTGTTTTTGCAGAAATCCAAGGGCAGGACGATAATGGTGAGTCAGTAGTTAGGGTTTTTAATTTTGCCCCAATTCTCTCTCCTCTCTTTTTGAAGATATCTATTCACATGAATCTTGAGTTTCTTAGTGAATGATGATATGGCTACATTTTTCTTAATTGATATTAGTTTGATGGTTTTTCAAAATTTGATTGTACTCTGATAATAATTGCTTATTTTTTTGGATATATACTGTACTTACTCTCAATTTGCTATTACTCTCATAATAATTATTTATTTTGAGATATATATATATATATATATAATAGTGTATTTTCTCTCAATTTGTATGAATCTTGAGTGAGTTTCTCAGTCACTGATACGATATAACTGGCTACATTTGCTTTATTTATAACTCTCATAGTAATCTGATTAGCGTAAATTGCTGTGATTGTGATTGGAATGTGTTTAGCAACTCCAATTCCAAGAGTTGCCATTGGAAATGAAGCAAAATTAGCAGTTTTAATGTGGAATAACTTTGCTCTAATTCCAATCCCAATTCTTGGAATTTTAGATTCCAAATCCAAACACACCCTTACTCGAATTGGATTATATATTCAACTGTCCTATATCATTCTCATGTAGACGAGAGAAAAAAGAAGAAGAAGAAAAAGACTAACGTACATATATGTTTAGATCATGTATAATGTTTGTATATTTTTCCCTACTGTGAGCTTATAATTAATATGATTCTTTTCCAGTGCAAGGATTGGAATTCATAAGCTTCATTGTGGCATTGACTGAATGGATGGACCGTGCGTTCATAGGACTGATGCAGTGCATGTGAGACACAGACCAGACCACGATTGCTTATCACCCTGAGACTACACTAATGACCATGCTTGCTTGCTTCACTGAATGGATGGACCATGATTCCTTGCTTGTCACCCTGAGACTACGCTTTATGCGTAAAGGCCTTGTGCTTAATACCGAAATAGGCTACCTTTGTTCTGTGAAAATTGTGAAACAACTAAGTGGATAGTTGGTCAGTTTCAAGATACCCAGTCTCTAGAGACGGTGACCTGTAATGTACTTGGAAACAGAAAATGCCATATGAATGATGGCCTTTGGTTAGATTTTTTTTTTTCCCTCCAATTTTTTTTTTATTCCCCATTCTTTTCGCCAATATACTGCATCAATTCTGCATGAACCCTTAGCCAAAAAAATAAAAATAAAAATGCTTTCCTCTAATCTCACACACACACATAGCTATATATTCAGATTATTTACTTTTCATCTCTCTGAGATGGTCTGACTGGACTGCATTGTACATACGTGATACATTCGCATTGGGACACCGTAGAGTTGTATAGTAGTTACATTCAGCATCTGATCCCTAGAGATATATGAATACATGGCTTAAGTATATATGCACGAATGCATGGTTTGTAGAAAAATTATCATCTCTCCTGCGGCTGTATTTCTTTTTATTTCCATGTCCAGGGGTGTGCAGTGTGCAGGGGGGGGGGGGGGGGGGGGTTGTTTGTCTGTTCATGGCCATGCTTTTATTTTGATTACTGCTTGCAGATTTGTCTGTTTAGTGCAGTTTAGTTTACTTGATGCAATTTTGGTGCTTAAACCTGTCCACTTTTGTGGATTTCACCATGTGTGTGGGTCTTGGAATATTTTGGAGTCTATTCTTGCTTGTTTATTATGAATGCTCGTGTTGCAATGACACTCCAAAAATGCTTAATTAGGAATTTTGTTACATAAACTGGAACCTACCATCTTATAAGGATTAGTTCTGATTTGTGACTTGCATTGGGGAGAGCTTATAATCTGCTTTTCTAAGCTATTGATAGCTTCATTTATGTTTGGGTTAATGTTAGAGTTTCGATTTTATATTTCAACTTTTCAAGGGTCTTAAGTCTTAGTCACTACTACTGAATACTGATATGTTGGCTTGTCTCCTCTTCGCATGTTTATTTGAGACAATTGCTTAATGAGAAATGTAAAACAAGGTAAATAGATCCTGTCCATAGGATCTTTCTAATCTTTTAAAAGAGGTTAATTCCATGTTTCAACCTTCAGAAGTTAGGTGTATAGGGAGTAGACCTCGAAGAAAATGAGTTCGGAAGTTTAAGTAGTCAGCTTATTTTGGACGTCTTTTGGCAAGACAGCAGGACATAGTACCAATAATTCCCAGCAAAAAAGGAAGTTGATAAGTATCAAGTCCCAGATAAGAATGTGCTATGAAGTTAGCACTTGAATAAGTTTTAATTTACCACCATCAAGTAGATACTCCCTCCGTCTCAATTCAAGAGGACTACTTTCCTTCTTGGGACATCTCAAATGAAGAGTCCCCGTTCCTGTTTGGGACATAATCAATGTACCAAATATCGAGGTGATAAATTTTGCTCTCAGCCATTATTTATGTTGTAGTGTTTGTCTTAAAAAGTGTAAATGTCAACAGGGATTTTTAATTTGAGAGAGTGAGTAATTGACCTGCATTCACCCATTAACCTACCCCCCATCCCTTTCCTTGGGATAGTAGATAATTATAGAATCTTGTCACTTAATTTTATTTATGTATTTCTGTTACTAAACTTGTATGCCTTGCAGCTAAGCAAACCCTTTGCTTGTATGGGTCAACCAATCAGCAATGGGAAGTGATTTTACGAAGAAAAAAGGAGCATCCTCCATTAGGTATTAACCTTGCTACAAAGGAGAGGACAAAAGAGGGTTGGTTGCATTCTATTGCTATCCGGAGTGATTCATGGCTACTTGTCATGGCCTACCTTTTTACCAGAGGTTTTGACGAAGCTGGCAGGTTTGTCCTTACTCTTTCTTCTTATATTATATATTCCTCCTATTTTGGTTATAAGAAGAGGAAAGGGTTTGCTAGAGATCAATTTTTATAAATTCATTATTGTCTTTCTTATGATGCAGGGCACAACTGTTCGAGATGATAAATGGCCTCCCAACAGTACATGAGGTTGTGAGTGCAACTGCTGAGAATATGCCCGCAATCTCCGATATGGTAATTCACATATTTAGTCTCATAATTCCTCTGCTAATTGGACACAGTTGAAGAGCTGTGCCCCCCCCCCCCCCCCCCACACACACACACACACACATACAAACAACCCACCCACATCGTCTTCTCACTCGTGCGTGTTTTACCTGAGTACATTCTAATGTTTTACTTTCTGGTAATGAAACAGCAAGGACCCAATGTTGACGAAAATCTTATAAAGGAGGGGGATGTGCTGGACGAGCAGGTCAATGACTTGTGTGGTGTTTGCAAGCAGAAAGAAGCACCTGGCAATTGTGAGTCGTACAAAGATGAGTGGATAGCCTGCGACTATTGCCCTAGGTGGTACCACTGCAAGTGCGAGAACATCACTCCGGCTGTGGCCAAGGACACGAAGAGCTACAAGTGCCTCTCCTGCTGCAGAGGTTCTGAAAAAGTTGGCAGGTTTGCCCTTCCTCTTTTTTCTTATATTATATATTCCTCCTATTTTGGTTATAAGAAGAGGAAAGGGTTGCTAGCTAGAGATCAATTTTTATAAATTCTTGATTACTGTGTTTCTTATGATGCAGGGGACGACTGTTCAAGATGATAAATGACCTCCTAACAGTACATGAGGAGGTTGTTAGTGCAACTGCCGAGAATATGCCATCAACCTCTGATATGGTAATTCACATACATATATACTCATAATTCCTCTGAGTTAAAGCCTTGTTGGGTGCACAACCCAACACCCACCCACACATCGACTTCTCGCTCATGAGTGTTTTCACCTGAGTACATTCTAATGTTTTCCTTTCTGGTAATGAAACAGCAAGGACCCAGTGTTGAGGAAAATTTGATAAAGGAGGGGGATGTGCTTGACGAGCAGGTCAATAACTTGTGTGGTGTTTGCAAGCAGAAAGAAGCACCTGGCAATTGTGATTCATACGAAGAGGAGTGGATAGCCTGCGACCATTGCCCTAGGTGGTACCACTGCAAGTGTGAGGCCATCACTCCGGATGCGGCCAAGGCCATGAAGACCTACAAGTGCCTCTCCTGCCGCAGCAAGTAGAAGAGAGTGTGGCCTTTACCTTTTGTCAAAACTTGGCAAATACTTCTATTCCTCTCTCTTGTCTCTTGTAAAAAAGCAAAGGTAATGCGTACTGAGTACTACCGCTACTTCTTTCTCTCTTAGTTTTCGATACATGTGAAGAGTTATCCAACTTCCACTGAACTCTGGATATAGAGGCCATTGAGATTAGTTTAGTTCATATCATATCATATCATTGATGATTGCTTCTTGCCTTTTCTTGGGTGTGTTTTTTTCACTTTGGCCTTGCTTTTAATGCAAAATTAGTTCATATCATATCAATCTGCCCCTTGCACAAGGGGCTATCTCAAAATTTTTACATAAAGTAGGAGGCTGTGTCTCACTATTTTTGTGCAATCCTTTGACCTAGCCTCCTACTTTAAGTAACCCTTTGAGGTTTCCTTACATGTAGGGGAAAAATGAAATGATTATGAAAACATGGGGGGCCACGTCTAGTTTCGCATTAAAAGTAGAGGCAAAGTTGTAAACAATGTTAATTGGTGAGACACTTTCGTACGTGGTATAGGTACTACCTAATCCGGTACGCGGTGGTGTGAGTGGAACACTGTTTTGGGTAGCGTTTCGTTTTAGAAAATTACTGAGGTCACTTTCAATAAAGATGTGTGCATATTACAATGGAATCCTTGATAATGTTTTATGTGGTACGTGTATATTGTTGGTTAACGTACGTGCATGACAAAATAGGGGGTTGATAGGATTGGTGTTCTGGGTCATGAATGCAAAATCCCTTTCGGGTTGACACACCCCATTTGCGTATGTAGGGGTGGTCTACAAATTAGGCAACACTGGTTGAAAGAGCCCTTTTTACTTTTTAATTTTCCATCATGAGTTTACATGCTACTCATTTAAGTTTGATGTCACGAAGATCAGAGATAATATTGTGTATTCTGGGATTATTACACTAACTCGGATCCATTGATGACAGTGTATTATGTATTGGGTTCAACCAAAGTGTTTGCCTTTTACCGTGTAATGTTATGTAAAGAATTAGATTTCTTTGAACGGCAATTCCATCGATTGGTTTATCTACGCCTACGGAGTTCATTTAAAACTCTTCTGTTCTTTGAAATTCATGGTTTGGCTAATTTATAAAACTTGTCTAGAATCCAAACTATTTTTTAGTACATTTTATAATGATAAATTATTTGGTTCGGGATTTTGGAAAAGAATTAGATTATTGGGTGCTGTTTAAAGTTGAAATTAGACTTACCCTCCCATTTCAGTAATCGCTGGGATTCATAAGCAAAAGTAATATGTGTTTGTCTTGTTATTATTGTGTTTTTATTTATGCTCATGTTATGCTTATTTCACCAATATATAATTAATTTTAATTTCTTTAAAAAAAAAATTCTCTTTGATCTTAAATTAAGAGTCGCACTATTTTTTCCGGAACGTGTCAAATTATGAGTCTCGGCTTCTTTGGAACATAACCAATGACACCATCTCCCAAAGTTAGGAAGTAAGTTGTGTAATTGTCTATTAATTATGTTGAAAATAACCTTTTTTTATTTGGATTCTTTAACTAAGCAACTACTGCATAAAACATATTTAAGGACATATATAAATGGAAGCTAATATTTTGTTGTGCCAACTGCCCCTAAATTGTAGTGAAGTAGCTTCGGTTTCTATAGTAGTATAGGTGCGACTGTAATAATTTTCACAAATGATCGTTTTGCGTAATTTGATTTAGTATTACTTATGAATTTTGTCTAATAATTATGAAAAACGATCATTTGAATAAAAACTATGTTATTTTTAAGTTAAAGAAAACTGAATTAAATATAGGAGTACAAACCCCCACGGTTGGAAATAATAATAAAGGACATTACATAAATATTGGTTATAATAAAGGACACTCATTTAAAATCATTAGTTTAAGGGACAACTTTTTAATTAAGGATAAAATATTAATTAATTTATTATTTCAATAAATTATGTTTAATTCCAATACTACCCATCTTAAAGATAAATACAAGAAAATAAATTTTCAATTATATTTAATGAAAATAAATTCAAACCAATTTAAACACATATCACAAGAAAATCAAATAAGAAGATAACGTAAGAATTATTCAAAAAAAGTCATAGGATGAAAATGTATCAAACTAATTAGACATATTATGAGGCTGGAGCTGCAAATATGTTTAAGACACAATTCGCCCATAATAGCAAATAAACATATTAAGTTACGCTTTTCTTATTAATTCTCTAGTAGGCATATTAAATTACGTTCTTTTAATTAATTTTTTGGCAGACATATTAAGCTGTATCTTTTTAATTTTCTGCCAGACATATTAAGTTAAATTTTCTAGTAGACATATTAAATTGGATCTTTTCAATTTTATGTTAGACATATTTAGTTACATCTTTCCAATTTTCCGCCAGATATATAAAGTTACATTTTCTTCAAATTTTCTAGTAGACATGTTAAATAGTATTGGTTTGTCTTGTTAGACATCTGTTGGTTCGAGGTAGATTCATTTATTTAGTGGTTCTAAACCGACTGATTTTTCATGTGAATAAATAACCTACATGAAACCAAAGACTAGCCTATTTGTGATTTTAACCAATTAATATATATATATATAGAGAGAGATATATGAGTGGGTAGATGAAGAAAAATATATATATATATATATATATATATAGATGTGAGTATGTAGATGAAGAAAAGGACAATGATATAGATATGAAGCCAAAGACTAGCCTACTTAAAATTTCAAAAAGGCTAAAAAGTGTAATAGGTTATAACTATACTCTTTATACTCTCCATTCTCTTAAATACCAAAAGCCACAACAGCTATTAGGCTACTTTAATATCTCTAACTTTATCCTTTAGTTTATCATTTCCAATTTATTTCTTGTATTTCATCCTTTCCCTTTTTACAAACTCTCTCACATACGTTTCTCTTTCATATGTGTATAGTTAATATCCATCTCATCCAAATACTTCTCTCTACTTTTGTTCATTCTTATATCTTGTTTCAAGGACGACATGATATTAGTCACATTGATGGTTTTTCCTCCGGCAAGTAGTTTTCTTTCTAGCAACTAATTTTCAATACATACTCAATGAAGCTTCTCGTCTCTCTCAATCTCAACATTGAAACTGAACTGCCTCTATTTTATGGAATATCATATTGTTATCATCAGAAGGCCACCCCATTGTTATTATCGCTTTTTCATGGTACGCCTCACTATTTATCGAAACACCATATTTGTTCTTAACTATATTAAGAGTGAGTGATTATGGTTTGGCTTATTTCTAAGTATCCATATTGTTTAATCCGTTAATGGGTTTTTTCGGTTCAATTGTTGTTTCAAATCTATATACCTTTTATTCCTAATTCTTCATGTGTGGAGTGAATGCATGTGGATCTTAATACTTCATTGAGTTGAGCCAAAATGTGTAGATATGTTCTTCACCTCCATCCATATGTTATTTAATTAGTTTAACTGATCCGCTGTATTTTTGTTTTGGTTCTTAAATCTGTGGTCATCCCCCATGGATTGTGCTTAATCGTACATAGAAAATTCATTGTGCACTATTTTTATTTTTTTAGATTTTGTGGAAATACAAGTTATTCTTAGTCAAACACATTGCAATAGATATATTGGAATAGAAAATTTAAAAATAAGTCTAAATTTCGTTATTTACTATGTTGACTTTTCACCTCATTAATTATCCTGTTTGATTTTCCATGATTTTTGTGTGCTTGTTAGTAATTCAGATTGTTTGAAACGGTATGTGATTGTTTTAAATTTCGTTATGTGATTTACTGTATTTAGTTTAGATATTTCATTTATTTTAAGTGTTTATCTTTAATAAGGGTATTGTTGGAATACTAAAAAGTTATTTTATTTTATTAAATAAATATAATTTTGTCCTTTATTAAAAATTTGTCCTTCAAATTAATTCTAAAAATAAATTGTCCTTTGTTAGAAAGAGAATAAGAAGTTTGTCCTTAATAAAAAAAGCCCCTATTATATTCTTATCAGTCTTAATTTGATGCTAAGGCGCTACTTCTTGTTTGCATAAGTTGTCACAAATGCTGTTGAATCAAATGTTTATTGTAAGAACTTGTATATATATATATGTACAATCAAATTCTAGAAAGGGTTTCTTTTTTTAATTAAAAAATAGATTTTTTTTGAGGGGGTAAATAGTTGATTTTTTTTAATGAAATTTGGTGGAAACGACATCTTGGATGATTAGATCAGTTCCACCTAATTTAAAAAAAAACAAAAATTCAACAGGAAAGCGACTGAACTAAAAATTGATATATATGTGTGTGTGCGCGCGCGCGTTTCTTCTGGCCGTTGAAATTTTATTTTTTTAAGATCACTACTACTAGTAATCTTTTTAGATATGTAATCTGAAAGGAAAAAAGAAAAAAGAAAAAAAAACGAAGTAGAGAGGTGTCTCCTTTTCTTGTTCCATTCTTTTTTTTGGTTAGTAAAAAATCTCAACCGTTTTGGAAACAATGACTACCCAAAAAAATTCGTTTGTGGGAGGAGTTTGTTATGACTTAGTAAATTTGTTTTACAAAACAAAACCCTAAACGAAAGACTAAGTCAAATCCTTTTAATTTTATTCTTAAAATAAAAATTTTAATATATTTTATCTAAAAAGATAATATAAACCTCAAAGTATGCCTGAGCTCAGAACGGGCCGGTAAGTCATCCACGTACTCACCCAAATGCACAAATTTTGAGTGCCTTTAATTAGAGTCCAAACTCAAGAGCCGAAATAAGGATTTATATATATATATATATGTATAAACTGATGTAAGATTTCACATTCTTCCACAAAAGAAAACAAGAAAAAAACAAGTTCACTTTGATTTTTCAAAATACTCACCCAGTTCTAATAGAACCGAGCTCGATACCTCTTGCTCTACAAATTCCTCCTTCCTCCATGCATGTAATAGACAAAATATTTTGATAAACGGAATTTCTCCTGGAATAACGTACATCACTATGTGATTTTCACAGCTAGCATTCACCATCATATCCATTAAAAGAGTATCATGGATGTTGTTCCTCGATCTAGTGCCCAATCTTTTTCTATAGCTCGCCGGCCTCTCATCATTCGGACTAATTAAGTATCGAAGTCTTTAAATTCAAAGTAGTACAAAGAAAATATAAAATTATAATAGTAATTAAGAGAGTAAGCATTCAAATCATTGAAACAATATTAAGAATGTAAACAAAGGTTGCATGGTCGACCAAAAAATTATGGAAAATCGTGGTGACGAAATTTGTCGATATATTTTTTTTTAAACAAAAAATTGTCGATAGTTGAACACTAGGTTTACTAATAATATTCAGAACACATACAATAAAAAAAGCACGTGTTGTCAATCAAGTGGATTTTACATTCATATATAGTGAAGTGCTTGTGAAATATAATATCTCATCAAAAAATATTAAAAAGTAAAGTATAATAAGATGTTTTTGTACGTGATTTTTAGATAAAAAACATTTTGAATACAAGTAAAACTTAAATAAGATGTATAATTTGTAATTTTTGAATATAAATTAAACTTAAATAAGTATCCTTTGTTAGGAAAATAATATAATTGTATAGGAATATCAATCATCAGCTTACACGAGGAGGGGAGGGGGGGGGGGGGGGGGGGGGGGGGGGTTTCACAATGGAAATTAGGTGGCCGGGCATCCCCCACCTCAAGCTCAGGGGTTGTACTTGGATAAAAAATTTAGATATGTAGTTTTCTTTTCCTTACTTAAAAATTAAGAGACTCCTTCCCTCCCTCTTAATTAATTAATAGTGCTTTCGGTTTTGATCGGATAAAAATTAAGAACCCAATTAAAATTAAATTTGAAAATTTGATTTCGATTTTTAAATCTTCCAGATTCAGGCCGGAACTAAATCTAATTTTGTTTGGTTCGATTTGAATTTATTTGATTTTTGTGTATATTGTTTTAAAATCAAATTTGAGCTAATTATATTTCTCAGTAAAAGTTGTTCGATTCCTAACCTTGATGTGATTTAACATTAATTAAAAGGTTTGACGTTAGACTTTTAATTAAGACACATCTCATTAACTTAAAACTTGATTTTTTAACATGCATGTTAATTTATTATTAATAAAGACACATTTTTTACTACATAATAAGACTTAATTATTTAAATAATCAATAAGATTATTATTAGTGACCATTTTTTTGTTGCGACGTCTCTTTTCAATTTGTCCATACAAGCAAGTAATATAGCTTTTGATCCTCCTACAAATTTCTTAAATTAGTACTTAGAATGCTTACTAGCACGTACTGAAGTACAGAGCTAGGCATTGCTACAAATGCCTTAGGAACAAAGGATAGCAAGAGTTGTTTGAGCAAATTAAAATTTTTGTAACTTAATTAGTTGCTTTAGATCATCTGCAGCAGATGGGTAAAAGGGGAAAAAATACCTTATGCTGATGGGCACAAAATCAACCAGGGAAATTGCACACAGCCGATATTGATTGTATCGGCTAAGAATTTCAAAATTGAGCCGTTATCAAATGGCTCTTTTAACTCTCCCTATATATAAGTTTCAAATCCCCCCCCCCCCCCCCCAAATTATATTTTCATGTACTTATCATTTAAAATTTTAAAGTTTTTAGTTTTCTTTCATTTTTATTACTATATATTTTAAATTTACTTTGTATTTTGATAAAATTGTTTATCATTGTTTACTTTTCAATATTTAACATTAGTTTTAATTTTATTATTATACATTATGTCTAAAAATCGCGAAACAAATATGACACCAGTAGAGGATGAAGCATTTTGTCGATCGTACATGCAAGTACATGCAAGTTAGCGTCGATTTGAAAACTGATGCAAATCAAACAGGCAAGAGATTGTGGGAAATCGTATCGGCGATATACCACCAACTACCTGATATTCCAGTTGCAAGAATACCATTATCTCTTCAATCGCAGTATCATTACATTAGTTCTAAAATTGTTATTTTTGTGACTAAGTTGTCATATGCAATGAAAAATCATAAAAGCAGAACAAATGAAGTTGATTGGGTAATTTTTGTAAATGTAATTTTATTTATTTATTTATTATTACAGCTATAAATTTATGTTTTGTCGCATTATTTGTCAAGGTTAGAGAAGCTCAAGAGGCTTTCTTAATTGAGAAAAAGAAACCCTTCTTTTTCCACTTATCACCAATAATCTCAACCAGTTTCATATCATCTGAATCCTTCTTCTTTTGTTCCACCGTTGGTGGACCTTCTAAGGCATCATCCAAATCCAACACCACGAGATAGTCTTTCACACTCATTTGCCATAAGCTGAAACCTATGATTCCATTGAACTTTTCCATCCTATAAGATTTCTCCATTATAACACACACCTCCTTGAATATCACCCTCTTATACCACTTGTTGTGATTATTAGCAAATAAATCACGCCACACATCTTAATTCAAATAGTGGATATTAATAACTAGAGATAATATGAATGAGAAAAAAAAAAGCAAGAAGTTATATAATGAAACACACAATATTCGACAAATGAAGATTTCACTAATTCTTTGAAAACAATTACAAAATCTATCACAAGAATTATTGCACTCAAAACTCTCACAGAAGAAAAAATCAACAGCTCTTTAATCTCTCTCTCACAACAAGATAAACTCTCCCAATAATTCCCACAAAAAGAAGAATTATTCCATTTGCCCTAATCTCTTGAATGATTATATCTATATATAGTGATATAATAGAGTCCATCCAATCTAGAATAAGGTAACAACAATCCTACATAAATAAGAAAATTATTAACAAGGCAATAGAGAGCGAAATAAACAAAGAAACCAATTTTGATAAAAAAACTAATTTTCGTCTAAGTGCAAAATGACTTTTGCATCTTTCCCACGTAGGTGCAAAAGTGTTTTTGCACCTTTTCAGAACTGCAAATCATCTTTCATACCATTCGAGCGAACAATCGAATTTTCAACAAACTCCTTTTTTCTTGGGTTTGGAATCACAAAAAAAACACAACAGCTGATACTCAATCAAATTTGGAAATAAGATGCATATCAGTAAAATAGCTAAGCCATCCAACTTGGTAACTATTCGATGCATTTGGGAAAAATATGCATCCAATTACATAGAATTCTTGACTGATCATTATACCCATCATCTGAATATGGCAATAATGGTTCTAAATGGCCGCTAATGGCAATTCCTATGAAGAAGTAACTAATATTAAAAAAATATAATAAACAAACTAATAAAATATAAATTACGTTAAGCAAACAATTTAATAGTTTAAAGATATGTATATCTGTTAACATCGTGAAATCGAGAGGTGTGATGCCTATCTCACACTTTGGAAGTTGAAACGTGTGCGTAATATCTGACCAACGAAAAATATAAGCTTCAATAACAGATCGATCTGAATTCAGCATTTCATGTCTAAAAATTCCACACCACCCAATGTTGTCGATAAAACGTTTACTTTAACATTTGACAAATTAAATTTGCGGTATGCCAAATAGAACGTATACCGAACCACGGATCATCGGGATTTGGCCCATCGGACCTATATGAAATATGTGTATTATTATCATATATTTTTTGATATTCACCCAATGTTGTTGATGCAATTTTTGGATCTATACAAGATTGAGTTGATCGCCGCCATGAAGAACTTGGTCGCGGTGGATCGTTTCTATCATCATTTCCTTGGAATGGCCGATGGTGTATTGTTTTTCAAAGAACCTTTTCATTGACTTCATCTCCTTAATAAATGAAAAAATATTTATGTTACACATTTCGCTTATTAAATGAATTAATATTTACTCTAAATTCATAATAAAAAGAAAACAAATACCAATTTTAACTAAAAACTGTTGATTTTTTTTAATTGGTATTGTGCAGAAAAAAATAGTTGGCATTCCCAAGGAAATTATTTTTCTAATTTAAAAATTAAATTTGAACTAAAAAACACTTGGCATATTACTATTACAAAAAACAGTTGGATTTATTAAAAAAAGCAGTTGAGTTATAAAAATAAAAATAAAAATAAAAATAAAAATAAAAATAAAAATAAAAAACAGTTGGCTTTAAAAGATATAAATATAAAAAAATTAGAAGTTGTATTTTTAAATAAGAAAACAAGTTGCTTGTTTATTTTTAAAAAAAAAGTTTTCTCATGAAAAAATAAATGAACAAACCAATAGGATTAATTTAAATTACATCATTTTATTTATTTATTTTGTACATTTTTATAAGTTTTACATTTACTATAAAATTCTAACAATTTTACAAAGGTAAAACTTAAGTCTTTTAATGTTATAATTACGAAAAGTCATCGGATGTATTTAATAGTAATAAATAATAATAATAATAATAATAATAATAATAATAATAATAATAATAATAATAATAATAATAATAATAATAATAATAATAATAAAAAGGACAATTAAAAAAAAAGGTCTTATTAGAGAAAGATTTTCACACTAAAGCCAATGAATAATTTTTTTGTAAATAAAGGGCCTATTTTTTATTTTATTGATAATATGACATGTGTTTTTTTTTTTTCATTATAAAATGACATCCCAACCCTTAAAATAAACTAAAAAACACCAATATGCATTAAAATATGGATTGCAATATGAACTTTACAGTTTATATTTCACTGCAATATGAACTTTGCAGTCCATATTTTACTGCAATATGAACTTTGCAGTCCATATTTTTGGTGCAAAGTTCATATTGCAGTCCATATTTTACTGCAATGTGAACTTTGCAGTCCATATTTCTAGTGCAAAGTTCATATTGCAGTCCATATTTCACTGTAATATCCATATTTTTTGTGCAAATTTTATAAAGAGGGGGTAATTTAGGTAATATATAACATGTTTTTATTAATTAAATGATATTTAAATTTATTCAAATACCTTCATCTAAAATATAAAACAAAATAGGCCTCTTACATTAATTACCAATTAAAAATAGGCCCTTCATTCAAAAAAATATTATTCATTGGAGTTTTGGTAAAAATCAATGTATAGTAGGACCTTCTACCTAATTTCTAGTAATAAAAAACAAAAGGTTTAAAAATGTTTTTTTTTTCTTTTTAAAGAGAATATTAATTAAAATAAGTTGTTGGCTTGGTAAGTAAAATGATCTTTTGGTCTTAAGAGGAACTCTTAGGAGTATCTAGTAGAGAATAATTAGAGTAATCCTCTATTCTCATCCATTTAAGAGTTAAAACATTAAAGGAATACTCTATTTTTGGAATGATGTATTTTTAGCCTAAAACTCGAACCAAATATTGAAATTATTCTAAAATAGAATGTAGCATTCCGAGAATGATTTAAAACTCGAACCAAACGAGCCCTAAATTTATTTTGACTGAGAAAGGTCCCGAAAACGATCTCCTATACCTCATATGATGGTGAATAAAGTATAAAGTAA
This sequence comes from Lonicera japonica, assembly GCA_021464415.1. Lineage (NCBI taxonomy): Eukaryota > Viridiplantae > Streptophyta > Magnoliopsida > Dipsacales > Caprifoliaceae > Lonicera > Lonicera japonica. Next base: position 76,928,405 of record CM038466.1, on the reverse strand, counting down.
TCTTTATAGCAATGAGTTACTCTAGATTCAAAAGTTGTATATATATATTTCATGAATAAATAATAGAGAATATGGATAAGAGTTAGATGCGGTGCTGCAGAGTTTTTTGATCCCTTCATTCTGGGGGTACTCAAATTCTTGGTTTCTGGTACAATTACTTGTTCTTGGTTACACCTATTGATATAATTGATTATTCTTGGTTTCTGATTAATGCTAGAGATCTTAAATAGTTTTGTTTTGCAGGTCAATTATATCATCCCTCTTGATGATCATCAGCTGTTTGACTTCATTCAAGAGGCTGCAGCAGAGTGTTACAAGCAATGGAAAAATGACTGCAAGCGACATTTTGAGACGTATGGGTCGAACCTCTCTTTTGAGTTCCTTCATCGGCCGAAGCAGTGGTAGTACCTGCTGCAACACTTCAAAGACCTCGCTTTTGTGGTAATGTCCGATTTTCTCTCTTTATATTAGTTCTCTGATTCTCTCTCTCTGCATTAGTTCTGTTTTGGAATCTTCTATATAATTAATGATGTATATTTGTTTATAAATAGTAAAATGTCTTACAAGCCTTGTGAAATAGAGTAAAAAGAATCATGCAGTCAGAAAAGAAAAATGATCATTGTTCGGGGACGACTCCGTTCTTTTTTAGGGCGAGGAAGCACGAGTTTAAAGGAGCACCCGCCCCTCGCGTCGAGGTTTATGCGGAAGTGTATGAGAAGAATGACCCTCAAACAGTGGTAAGATTATTTCTTTATCTGTGATAATGATGCGACTTTTCATTTAATAATTGAGTTATTGGATTGTTATTTGCAGGAGAAAATGAGAGCCAGGGTGACGGCGCTCGTAGAAGAACAGAGAGCCGAACACCCCCTGGGCGAGGACGAAACGGTGATTGCTCATCCTCTTGCATCACAAGTGAGTGTTAGTGAGGGAAAGATTGGTGTGACGAGAAGGGCAATGGTCTCTGGCTTGGGAAGATTAGGCATGAACTTGCCTAAGGAGAGTTAGAGCGCATACTTATGAGTCGATCTTGGTGGAGCTCCAGGCAGCGAGCGAGCGCATACGCCAGTTTGAGGGACAATATGAAGATATTCATGAGATTATGAGGCATTTTAAGGAAACTCGTGAGGCGACGACTATTTCGAACACCAGTTAGAAGTGAACTTGTTTATTTAACTAAATTTGTATTTTCGCGACTTTTGTTATTAGACTTGTATTTTTGTGAACAAGTTTTCGATATTGTAAGTGAACCACATTTAATGTTTGTATGTTATTTGTGAATTATACACTTATATTTGTGTTAACTTTCTATGTGAACACTTGTTGAAATCGTATTGTTTTGAATTGCAAGTTTAATTGACTGTGAATTGATTTAAATTACAGATGTGAATTGATTTGAATTACAGGTTTGACGAACCTGCAGGATGCTAGAATTACACATTTTGGTGGAATGGTACTTCTTCACTTAAGCGACTAATATAATCATTATCAGTGGCTTACGTGAACTCACTTATGTGGCTTAAGTGGCCAGCTTAAGTGATTGACAAGGCTTTGTCAGTCTCTTAAGTGACCAAGCTTAAGCGACTGACAAAACTGACAAAGTCTTGTCAGTCCCTTAAGCTGGGCTAGCTCAAGAGACCGGCAAAGCCATTGTTAGTCGCTTAAGCTGGCCTAGCTTAAGCGACTAAACTATTTACCATTTGTCGCCTAAGCCTTAAACGACGGAGTTTGAGTCCGTGACTTAAGAGTTTTCTAAGAGACAGACCTATATTTATCAGTCACTTAAGAGTTGCAGTCACTCAACTAATGAGACAATACTTAAGCGACTAACAATTAGTCGCTTAAGGCCTAAGAGACTGAGAAGAGGTCTTAAGCGACAGTGAGAGTCAGTCTCTTAAGATGATTTTTGGCTTAGTGGATCCATCCAACAAAAGTTTGTTGGAGGATAGTTGCAGTACAGACAAAAAGAATAGAATTAAAGTATAACAAAGAACACGTGCTTTCTTCAAAATTAGAAACCCTAGTTAACTCACCAGAATTGTAATGCTTATGAAATTCTTCCAAATTTGTGCAAATGGAAAAGAAGAACACATACATATTTAAATTAAACGAATGAAGACAAAAGTACTACAGAGAGATCAAGATTCCAACTTCCAAGAAAGTGGTACCTCCGAACTAACAAAAACCCTAAAACCTCAAACTTCATGAACCACAAACACAAATATATTTTGTAAGAGCTATGGTTTTTGAATCTTAAAAATGTATAAAAAAATAAAATATTGTTTGGCTAAGATTAAAAATATTCTTTGAGTGGTTATTTGTCCCACTGCGCCACGGGTTACTATTGAGCCTTATTATATAGATGTAGACAGTACACTTATAATAATAATATATGACAAGCATGATGATTATATACCAGTGGTTAGGGCTCTGATTAATCCATAATGACGACCTTATGAAATCGTTGAAAACGTCCTCCACAGTCATTGTTTGGCGCTTAACGCCACCATCCATAGCCGTGACCACCACCGGAGAGAGACTGGAGAAAGAGAGTATTTTAGAATTAAAAAATAAGCTAAAGAAGATCCAGGTATTGGCCTAAGCGATAAAAATAGAGTAATTCATACCGGGCAACCAAGAATTAAAATTAATCCTCACCCTCTTCCTTTACAAAGAGCTACTAGATCTACCTATCTATTTATCTTTTGCTTCTAGTTAAAAAAAATACGTTAAAGACAGAAATGAAGACAATAGTTTTGAGGGAATTAGAATATTTTCCAAATGTTTTTATATTTGCTTTTGCTTTTGCTTTTGCCTTTGCCTTTGCCTTTGCTTTTTTTTTTTCTTCTTCTTATTATTATGAGCGATGGTTTTATTAGGATTGGTAATTTGGATTCGCATGTCGTGTTTGGGTTGTATCCACGCATGAGTATTATAGTATTAGTATCAACCCAAACATGACATGTTTAACTAATCGCGTCATTTATGTTCATTCGAACATAACCTGTTTATTTTACAAGTTACACGACCCGACTAACCTGTTTAATAGACAGATCATGTTAAACCTGCAACTCTACACTACACGATTAATCCATTAGGATAATAATGAAAATTAAATATCATGTGAAAATAACTAACTTATCTTATAATAGTTTTAAATTTTTAATAAGTAATAATAATCACCCAATACCAAAATTCAATATTTAATCATAATAATATGATAATAATAGCCTAGAGTCAAAATAGATAGCATTCCATTACCCAAACAAAAATATAAAAAATGATTAGTTTATCCATCATCAAAAACATAATAATTATCATTTACCAATACTCAAAATAAGAATATAATTGTCTAAGTAAGATGGCAAAATAAAAAATATATATAGTTGCAAAAAAATATACAAATAATTGTGTTATTTAGTTTGCGGGTTAAACAATTCTGGCCTGAAATTGACCTGAACCCATTTATGCTTGACCAAAACCCGCTAACTTCATGTTGAGTTCGTGTCGAATTAGTGTGTCGTGTCAAAAATTGCTGACCCTAGGTTTTATGATACAACTTTTTTTTATATATAAATCTTAATTCTACAATTAGTTATAACAACACTCAAACACATGACCACCACCACCACTACGAGAGTGGATAGAACAAAGAATTTGATATCACGTCTACTTGATTGAATCAAACCCACAAACTCTATGTTATTTTATCTTATCTTATTTTAAAAATGATAAACATCTTACGAATTTGTTTAGGTCTATCTTAAATTAGTCTGAGTTTTAGGGATAAATAATTTTAACTATCAACTATGAATTACCATACAATCAATACAAAAGCAACACCTAGTAGAACGAGTGGGCTAACTTAGTTACTAGGAAGCATGGATATGGATACCGGTATCTAATACGATATAGCACAAACACAGAAATACGGCAAATATAAAAAACAAAAAATATGATACGATACGATTAGGGTATGCTACAAAAGTTTAACATGTAATATATTCTTATACATAAAAGTTTTGAATACTACTATTGATATTCGTGAAGACATTTTATGGACCCTTTTGCCATTTAGTAGAATTCAACCTCTAATACCAACTGTTGTGCCCAGTCAACTTAAATACCTTCCAGGCACAGGTATAAGGTTTTATTTTAAAATGTATTGTTACTATATGCTGACACTCCCATACTTATATACACATATTGAGTTCTACAGTTTTTTCATGTAGGGTCAATGGTTTGAGCCAACCATTCTTCAATTTGCTCAAACCCTAACTCTTCACATTGAGCGAAAAAATGGCGGATGAATTTATAAAATCCGTCGTGGACGAGATGAGCCTGCCGAAGAGAATTTACTTCGGAAATGACTGGTCGGTGCCGCCTCCGAAGTCGATGATGGCGATGGAGAAATCGACCAATTCGCTGTTACCTCCGGCACAGAAGTTGGAGAGTACCATTAACATTATGAGTTTTTTTTTTTACAACAGAAGAAGAAGAAGAAGAAGAAGAAGAAGAAGAAGAAGAAGAAGAAGAAGAAGAAGAGTAGTTAAATTTAACTTTATGCCCCTCACATGATAACTTCCATTATAAAATGGACGGAATTTTGAAGGAGTTGACATTTAAAACTACTTTTTAAAGTTTTGAGTGCAAGATGGAACAAATTAAAATTTGGGGTGCAACTTAAAACCGGATAAAAAGTTTGGGATGCAAATGGGTCATTTACTCTTATTTAGCATCAGCTTTCTTGCTTTTACTTTCAATTATAATTGCAACCACATTGTGATTAACTTTTCAATTAATGAGATGGTTTCCTTTTTTTTGCAAACGTTTTGTTGTGAAGTTGTTTCCATTTAATTTTGCCAGGAACATGCAATCTTGATTTGGGTTAGGCCAAGTCCATTGTTACAGATGCCCTCTTTCATGCCATTGTATGCCACGGGACAATTTGAAATATTGATTATACTCCTGAAAAAGAAAGTAGGCTTTTAATTTGGGTAATGCGAATTGAACTAATGGACTCTTAATTTGGAATACAATGAGTCCAAGAAATTGCTAATGTCATCGTCATCAAAACAAATAATCCAACTTATATTTTCTAGTGCAATTTCTCTTTGGTAAATATGTGGGGTGCCACATTTGCTTACTTAAATGGTGATATTTGGTACTTTAGTTACGTCAAAAAACAAAATTATACTATGAATTTGAAATGTTGGTAAAAAAAAATGGGTGAAATTTAGTACTTTTATGAAAATTCTTAAAAAGAACAAAAAAAAAAATTTGATTTTTGGAGCCGGATCATAACCATTTAAATTTTAAAGAACGTACTCCACAAATATATATATATTTTTGTTCTATATATGCCTTATAACTCTCACCCAGACTAAATTTCGGAGTACGTGTATTTATAGATGTTGTGAAGTATATTGGTAAAAAATATATACTTCCTCCGTCCCAATTTAATTGTCCGCTATTCTATTTATAGAGGTCCCAAAATAGTTGTCAACTTTTCACATTTAGTATGTTATTAATTATAACAATTTTTTTATTTCTAATATTACCCTTTAAACTCTTCACATTTTTTTTTATTTTGGGTCTTGCCACCTTTTTTATGAGAAGAAAAGTAAAGGACATTTTTGAAAATAAGCATTTTCTCTTGGAGTAATTATTATGTCTCCTTAACTTTTAATTTTTTAAAGTGTGACAATTAAATTGGGACGGAGGAAGTACTATGAAATAATATACACAATACATATTATAGCATCTACATTTTGGGATCGGATCCAATTTTTTTTTCAATAAATTGGAAAATTGGTGAAATTATTTGAACATCGCCCCATCTATTAATTAACAAGAAAGCAGCCTGTTTTTCCCTCCTCTCAGTGCGTCATCGTATCTGCCTCCTTATAAAACCATTTGACAATATTCCTATTCCGCACTACAGTTTGTTAGTTAGTTAGTTCTTTAGCTTTCAATTTTATATATTCCAAACAACTCTTTCTCTCTCTCTGTTTTGTCTCCGGTAGTGCTAAAGGGCTTCGCAACGGTGGCCATGGCCGGTGGAGGCGGCAATGCTATAAGGGCGGTGGACCGCGTTTACAATGATTTCCTTCATCGTCGTTCCGGCATAATCAAAGCCCTAACCACTGGTATCATATTTGTTTATTCATGTATATATACACACACACATACATGAATTGGTTTCTTCAAGTTAGTTCAAGTAAGTTTTAGGGGTTTTGTTAGTTCCATGGTTCTACATTCTTTGAATTCTTTTTCTCTCTGTATTTGTTTCTTCAAGTTCGAGTAACTCTGTTATTCTTTTTTTTTTCGTGCAGAGGTATTTCAAAGCTGTTTTAATAATGGCGAGTAGTTAGGGTTTCTAATTATTTTTGTTCCATTTTTCTCTCTGTATTTGTTCCATTTTTCTCTCTTCTTCTTCTTCTTCTTCTTCTTCTTCTTCTTCCTCTTCTCATGCAGAGGTCGAACAATTTCAGGTTTTCTAATTATTTTTTTCCTTCCGAGTTATCTCTCCTCTCTTACTCTGTCTCTCTAGTTTGCTTAGTTGTATTATTTTATGTTTTTATGTTGTTTAAATTAAATGTGATATTGATTTTGTTTGGAACTTCTTATTTTTTGATAGTGTACATCCCGCCAAATTGATTGTGTTATATATATATACACATCTGTATTTATGTTCTCAATCTGCCATTAAAATAGTAGTTTCCCTTTCTATGCAAATCTGATTGTTTTGTTGATGTAGTGTACTTACTCTCTACTTGAATGAATCTTGACTGAGTTTCTTGATCACAGATGTGATATTCTACATTTTCTTTATTTATTTTACATTTTTACTCCATCTTATAATCTGTCCGATTAGAAGAGCTATGTGATTGTGCTTGGAATATGTGTTTGCAACTCCAATTCCAAGCTCAATTTGTCATTGGAAACGAAGCAAAAGCTTTGAATGTGGAACTAATTTTGCCCTATTTCAAATCCCAATTCATGGAATTGGAATTCCAATCACACCCTTACGTACTATATAATGGATTATACTCCTATTTCATTATTATGTAAACAATAAAGTAACTTATAGTTGGATTAATTAGAAGCTTAGAGCAGTGTGATTGTGATTGGAATGTGGGGTAATTTGTTTGAATAGCAGATTTGCCATTATTCTGTTAAGTTGTTTGATTTTCTGGTAATTATTGCTTATTTAAGTTCGAGGGATTTATCAATTTACTGTTTGTGTTGTGTGTGCTTACTCTCAAATTGCATGAATGTTGAATTTCTTAACCACTGCTATGATATGGCTGTGTTTTATTTATTTATTACTTTCGTAATATGCTGATTAGAGCTATGTAATTGGAATGTATGTGGCAATCCCGTTTCCAAAATGTGCCACTGGAAATGCAGCAAAAACAATTTAAATATTGAGCTAATCTTGCTCTAACTCCAATCCAATTCTTGGAATTGGGATTCGAAACACACCCTTTACTAAAGTTGGGTTGCGTATTACAATAAGTAACTTATAGACATGTTTAGATCACTTATTCATTTTTGTATATTTCCCTATTTACTTCCAGTTTCTGTCAATGGATGACTACCTATGGGCATATAATACGAATCTTTTCCAGTGCAAGGAATTATATCTCTTTTGCTCTTATGTACTAAAAAAAGTAACTTGCAGATAGATTATGTATATGCTTATGTATCTACATATTTCATGTTGGTATACATGTATACTTCCCAATCTGTGAGCTTATGACATGAATCTTTTACAGTGCAAGGAAGTAATATGCTCCATTGAGGCATTTATTGAATGGACCGTTCATAGGACCGATACAAGCGAGACACAGACCATGCTTGCTTATCAGTTATCACCCTGGGACTACCTTTAAAGGCCCTATGCTTATTATCGAAATTGGCCACATTCTTATGTGAAACAACTAAGGGGATGGTTGCAGCAGAAAAGATTTTACTACTCATTTTCAAGATACTTTGTCTCAGAAATAGTTGCTATAATGTAACTGTATTCAAAGTAAACAGAGTGACAGACAGTTTCTTAGGGCCCATTTGATAAAAAAGTTGGAAAATGGTTGAAAACACTACTAATTTTATGAGATGTTAGAAAAATGGATGAGTGATTTGGTGAGATGTTCACCATATTTTCCTTATTTTCCTTGAAAATTTTTTATTACCCGCCGCCCAAAGAATTTTATTCCACAAAGAAAACAAAAAAAATAATATAACAATTCACCAAATCACTCATGTCTTTTCCAACTTTTCATAGCACTTAATAAGTGTTTTCAATATTTTCCAACTTTTTTTTTATCAAACGTACCCTTTATTGAATAATGTATTTTAGCAAAGCTACCTACTTACGTGTACATGCATAGCATGTGAGTTTTCAGGTATTGTCTTCTATTTTTTAATGTTTCTTATTGAGGTGTGTTATTACTGTAAAGTTTGTTGAATTTCATTGCAGTCAACAAATTATTCAGAAACCACCCTTTTTTGATGAAGTGCTGGTTTGGAATTAAGTGCTTTAAATGCTAAGAGTTTTGTCATTATCTCCATATTTATATGAATGGTGGCCCTTGGTTAGTGTTTAGTTGAGATGAATTTTATATGATTGTGTTGGGAAGTTAGAACTTACATATGTTTTATTTTACTAACATCAAATATTCCCTATTTCAAATTAAGAGTACTATTTTCTTCCTTGGGCCGTCTCAAACTAAGAGCTCTATTTCATTTTCGAGATGTAAGTAACATGTCAAAATTAAAGATGATAATAGGTTTTATTCTTAGCCATTGATTAGGTTGAAAACTGCTCCTCTTAGAAAGTGTAAAACTAAAACAAGGACTCTTAATTAGAGAGAGGCAGTAATTGACCTCCATTCATCCAATAACTCTTATGCCTTCCAGTTAGGGAAGAACGTTTCCTATATGGGCTTCCGAATGAGCAATGGGAAGTTAGAGTACGAGCAAAACTGGATCCTCGGATCCCTGAGCCTGTAAATGTTAACATTGATAGAGATGGGATCGAAGAAAAGGAGTGGTTGCTTTTTGTTGCTTCCCACAGTGATACATGGCTACATGCTTTGGCCAAGTCCAAATCCCGTAGATTTAAAACTGCTCAAAGGTTTCTCTTCTTTCTTCTTTTATATTTGTCCTTGCTTAACACATGAAATTTTTAATGTTTCAAGAAAAGAAAGGGTTTATATATGCTCAATAAAACCCTTATTTTTTCTTCATTGATATTCCAGCTTTTTTTTAAAAAAAAAAAAGAAAAAAAAAACAGAAATGAATAATTCATTCGTCACCACATGCAGATTATCCAACGCTAAACAAATCAATTACATATGTAGGATTGATCATCTCTATAGATGTACCATCTTAATATTCATTTGATTTAGTGAATATTAATTGTTGTGATAATCGGTTTTTACTTCATTGCCTTTTATTATGCAGGGATCAACTATTCGAAAGGATAAATGCTATTTCGACAATATACAAAGTAGTGAATGGAACTGATGAACAAATAAGTATTTTGACTGATTCTTTTATTTATTTTGTGGCTTTTAAGTAATGTTTCACTTATAAAGCTTGTTTGGTTTGCGGTGAAATAATTTTCATCTAGATGAAACTTAAAATGATGACGGACATTTGCAAGAATGCAGCCAAGGGCGCTAAAAGAGTAAGTGTTCTCACTTATTGTTTTATTTTAATTTTTTTCAAATTCTTAGGTGCAGGATATTGTATTTTGCGTCCAAGTATATGGTAATTCATGTTTATAGTCTCACAATTAGAGTCCAGAGTTTGAATTACACAATGGTAGTCAGTAGTCCATTCTAACGTTTTCCTCTCTGGGAAAATACAGCAGCGAGAACCCAATATTGTCAGAGAGCTTGCAAAGAAGTTGAGAAATGAAATGGGTTCACTGCAAGAAGAATCGGTGCTTATAGAGGAGCATAATGATGATAACTTGTGTAAAGGTTGTAGGCATGAAAGTGATATGAGGATCAATGACAAGTGCGAGTTGATGACTTCGGCTATGGACAAGAATGGCAGCAACTGCCCTTCTTGCCACTTAAAGAAGCAAAATCAGCATTAACATTTTCATAAAAAAAAGTGGCAGAAACTCCCATTTCTCTCTTTTGTCTCTTGTAAAAAAGCAAAGGTAATGCCTATTGAGTACTATTGCTACTTCCCTCTCTATCTTGGTTTTACATTCATATGAAGAGTTATCCAACTTTCACTCGAATCTTGATATATAGAGGTACTGAGATTAGTTTAGTTCATATCATCCAAGTGATGATTGCTTGATGTGTTTTTGTGAGAATTTTTGTTTCTTTCTGTTTTCAATGCAAAAGTAGAATTACCTTATTGTTTACATAATCATTTCGCTTACCTTCCCCTCCCCTTTTCTTGTGTCTAGACGATATAAAAAAAGGTCTAAGAAAAAACTAGTGTAAGTGGATATTGAATTAAGTCCATCCATTACTATTATGATAGTTCCGATCCATTTATGAAGGTATTAATGGCATAATCATACCTTTATGCATGATGATCATCCTTTTACAATTGGGTATGTGTTTGTTCTAGAATTTTTTATTTTTTTTTCCATTGTGTACGTTATAAGTTTGCAAGTACTAGCCATATATAACTTAGACATGTTACACACAAAAGTATTTATATAATAGGTATTTGCATGTACTCAATAGTCACCATTACTTAAACATACATAATTATTTAAGCATGTATAATTACATTGCAAATATTTGCAGTTCAACTTAGCTATGCAAGAATGGCGTGGTTATTAAAGACTTTACTTTGAAAGAACACTATGAGATAATTTTTTTTCTAGTGTTGTTCAATTGCTTACGAACGACTTGGAATTTGCATTTCAATTTGTATTTGTTTTTAGCTTTTTGCATGCAGCGAAAAAGGATGTGTTTGTTCTAGATTTTTTTTTCGTTGCGTACGCTATGAGTTTGTATGGATTAACTTTGCTCAGTGTTGTTTTGTTTGGACAAATTGTGGATATTTTGAATATTTCGATTGATATGATTGACTCACGAACCAGACATGAACTCAACCCGAATTTAACGGGTTTGGGACAAGAATAAATAAGGCCCAGGTCAATTTTGAGTCGCAGACAACTAACCCAATTAATAAATGGTTTGGTCTACAACTGATACGTTTAGACCTTTTTTTTTGGTCACAATACGTTTAGACATAAAGTTTGATAGATTGTGCACAACCTATTTATATTATATGGGCAATTGATCATGCAGGTTACCTATTTAACACGACACAATCTACTTATTAAATAGGTTAATCGTGTCATGTAAGCTATAAATTACACTAGTGTTTGAGTTGCTTCAAATAATACTATTAATTAAATTGGTTGTGTTAGAGTTTGCAATAAAACTGTTATTACATTTGTCTTGACATGACCCGTGACCGCAAATTGTTGCCCTAGTTTTACTTGAGCATTGGTTGAGGTTGGCAGTTCTCCGTGCTCGTATTTGTGTTGGATATTGTTGAGGTAAATGGATATTGTTGAGGTTGATGAATTTATTTGTCATAGGGTAATAGAGAGGGAGGATGGATGGAGGGGTTGGATTACATGAGAAAACTGAAATAATTTTATAAAATATATCTATTTCTAACGGTCATTGCCAGTTACAAAAGTTCAACGCTTTCATACGCTCCAAAACGACAAATCGTTACAAATTCATACCTAAACCTTTATATTTTTAACTTATTAGTAATGGTTTTATATTAATATAATATTATGTTCCACATGAATTAATCTTGTCTAATAATTATGAAAAAAAATTCATTGAGAATTAAGATATGTCATTTTAAAGTTAGGTGATGTTTGCTTCGTTATCATAATTTATCGTTAGGTGATAATTTAGAATTGACTGAATCCCGATACTAAATCTTATCTTATTATATGGATAGTAAAACTTGCTACTTTTATTATATTGTGGCATGTGGTACATAATAAATATGTTTTAATTTATCTAATATATATTCTTAATTTTCTCACTTTTTCTAATAATCAATATATCTAATTTAATTTAATTTAATTTATAATATAATATATATTTTGTAATACAGTAAATCTAATATCTAATTTAATTTTTGATATAATATTAATTATAATATCTAATATTTAAGAACTTTTTCATTGAAAATCTCCATATTTTAAAAATATTTTTTTAACATTTTGTCCTTTTTGTCTCATTCCATATCCAAAAAAGGGTTAAGTATTTCATATCTATATTTTTAGAAAAATTTATATTTTATACTTAATGTCTCTTTCCCATCCATAGTTCATCTATCTCACAAGAAAAAAAGAAAAAAAAAATGATCACACCATTATAACTTATTATCTCCTACTCCTTCATAAAACAATTTTTTGAAAAGAGGTTTGATTTTAATTTAATGGTTTTTCAAATTAAAACTATTTTTTTATGAATTGATTAAAATTAATTATTAAAATCATTTCAATTGCTTTAAGTAGTTTTGGGTTAAATTATTATTTAATTGGGAAGTTTTTTGTTTGAAAGTAAACTAAAACATTAAATTAAATTAACCGAAGCTACAATCTGAATCTAGTCGGGGACATCGCTCTCTCATGACTGAGAATAATCCAAAGATACCGCAACTACGGCAATCGAATCTGCCGCTTGATTAGCGGTTCTAAAAATATGAGAATAGGAAACGGAATCAAAAGCCCTAACTACGTCCCAACAATCCAAAATGAACACTCCCGCATCCGCCAAACGGGGGAGTTCGAATGAAATAGCCCGACAACCCGCGATGAATCACTCTCAACTTCGACCATCCGAACCACAAATCTCTGGCCAAGCCTAAACCCTTCCAAGAGAGCGAGAGCCTCCGCCTCCACCACTCCGAGAGTTGCAAAAACCGAAATCGCTTCCGCCCCCATTACTGCACCTAATTTGTTTCGACAGATAACTCCAACCCCAGACTTGAGTGAACATGGATTAATGGCAGCATCCACAATATTTTGATCACGTCCGCCCTCGGTTTCCTCCAAGGCCTTGCACAAAGGATAGGCTGCACCACATTGATTTAATTGTAAAGTTAAAAGGTCTATTAGGTTTCAATTGAATTGATCTTGTTTACCATCAATTTCCATCTCTCTTTTATTTTCAAGTTTAGTTTTTATTTTAAAAATAAAAAACAGAATTTGTAACCTTCAATTTTCAAGCTCATCCACATTTACATATTTTTAAAATAAATTAAAAATAATTATTTCTCTTTGTTGCCATTGCTCTCCTACATTTAATTTTCTCAAGTAACGTGACAAATGTAATGGCTATTTAATATTTTCTTATTCTCCCAAAGCTATGATTTTTGCTTATGTTTAACTCTCGTCTATCGCACTTCTTCTTTCTTTGTTATTTTTTCACAATCATGCTATGGTCCTAACCGAGCCCTACTGACCTTCTTTGGCTCTGGCTCACCGCCCCTTTCAGCGAGCGCAACCTGTACATTTGTTTTCGTTTCGTTTTTTTTTTAGCTATCTAGCTTGCCAGCTCTTTTGGCTCATAGCATCATTATTCAAAGCTGAATCCTCATCCCGAGCCGAGTCCACATTGCCATACGAATAGGCATCGGCCAAACCAAGAACTCCTATTTCTTCTTCCTAGCAAACAGATCTAAGGGTGCGTTTGATTGTAAGTATGGAATTTATATGGAAAGAAAATAAGTTCCAGGTAATTGAATTGCCTAGAATTGAGTTGCATGGAAAATGTAATTAAATGTGTTTGATTGCCTTAATTTTCTACCTGAAAAATATTGGTTGTATTGTGGCATTTTTAATGTAGAAAAAATTATGGGTATTTTTTTTTACATAATTTTATAGTTATGATGGATCTTGTTTAATTGATCTTGATTAGTAGATTTTAAATATTAAATTTTGAATTTTGTAGTTTAAGTTATAACATTTTTAATGTAAAAAATGGGTAAAATTTTGTCTCGAAAAACGTACAATTGCTTAGAAAATAAAAATAAGCCCCCCCCCCCCCCCCCCTTGTTTACAAGGAAAAGTACATGAATAGTAGAAAAAGTGGGAGCTTGATTCCATAAAAAATAATTGCAATCAAACACTACAAAAGTGGGAATTTGGGTGGAAAAGCCATATTTTTCATGGAAAATATGGCCAATCAAACACATCCAAACAGTTTCTATCAAACCAACCTATTTTTCTGTTTAAAAAAGAAGGGGATTTCCTTATTTTGATTTAATGAGTTTCTAGATATATAAAGTTCCAATAATTTTTTTTAATGAATCAAATATAGTTTCAGTTGGAGATTTTTGCAAGCATAATCTTTTTTCTACGAACCGGTAAGATAGGCCCTCTCTTAGTATTATTTATGAAATTTTAACGTTTTTGAAATATAGTTGGAGTTGGATATATTTTATTTCGCAAATGTTAATATCTTTTACATTTGCTTTTCGTCAAATTTTTTGTGTGTTTAAATAATTGTCAATGTTCGAATAAATAGATCTCTCAAGCCATAATAAACTGAGCATTTTACGTATAGAAAATAATTTTATATTGTATATTTGAGTCTCCTTTTTGACATGTCATTGAGTATTTTAAATCCAGGTTTTTGGTTTACAAGGATTGGGAGCATACGGTTAAATCCAGTTTTTGGTTTTCTCAACCTATTTCTTTTTTCTTTTCTCATTTTTTTTTTGCTACACTCAACCTATTTCTTTTGTTTAGTTCAGCATGTATTTTGCCAATTGCTTCAATTTGTTTGCAAGATTTGAAGCCAAATTGGTTATTAAAAACAAAACATAGTTTTTGATAATTATAATAATATTTTAGTTTTTATGACTTTTTTTTTAAGTTGTCCGTGGTAAAACAAATGAAATCATATTCATTTAGAGTTTATCCAAGTTTCAAGTGTGAAACAAATTTTTTTTAATTAGTCATTATTGTTGACTTTCATGTAAAAGGAACATATACTTCATTTGTTTAAGTATAATTAATTATGTTATGTTGCAAAAATATAAAGAGAAATCTTTCAACTATATATGTAACTCAATTGACATTTGCTCAATAGTATATTTCGTAATTGATATTTTCAATTTTAACTCATATTTATTTAATTATTTTTTTTAATAATATTTTGAACGTCATCCGTGCATAGTGTTAAGATTATAGAAAATAGAGAAATATTATTGAATATATTGCATGAATTGAATTGTATTACATAAAAGGAGAGCTCTATTTATAGAGCTTTACAAGATAATAGAAAAGGAAATAACTAATCTAATAAGGAAAATGAAGCTAATCTAATCCAACAAGGAAAATGAAACTAGTCTAATTCAACAAGGAAAAGGAAATAACTAAATAAATAATAAGAAAATATAATTTAACACCCCCCTCAAACTTAAGAAGGCTTGGAGAGCATTCTGAGTTTGGAGAAGAACAAGCCGAGTAGACAAACTAGCTCGGGGCGAGTCGACGAGGATGACTGAGTCTTCGAGAATTCTGATAAGCTGAGCTGACGAGGATGACTAGGTCTGGTGTAGAACATCCGAAGTAGAAAGGCTGGGTAGAAAATTTAAGTAGAAACTAGAACTGAGAAAAGAAAAACTGGAATAGAAAAACTAGAACAGGAAGATCTTAGAGAAACTAGAAAAACTAGATCGTCTGAGTACCCTCCCTCACATGCAACCCCATACTCGCACGTGGAGAGCAGACGGGAATAGGATTATATAAAAAGCAAAGTTGGAATTAACAGATGGGGGGTAATACGGGAAATTGGGGTCAAAACAGGAATAACTAAAAATATTGGGGTCAAAACGGGAATAACTGAAAAAGTTGGTTTAGGGCTGACACGGCAGTGGACGGAAAGTTGAACAGGATGACGTGGCAGTCAATGGAGACTGGGACAAGATGACGTGGCAGATGATGTAGGTAGAAGAGAGGCGGCACGTGGTTGTAATGTGGATTAGGCAGGTGTCACTCTCGTGCATGAGAGTGCGTGAGGACAGTTTTGGGGTTTAATGGTGGTTGTGTGGTCTGGTTTATTCGGCTAGATGTTGTGATGGGTGACAGCGAGGTTTGGAGGTCCAGCGGACGACGATATACATTGCCCGCCAGTGAATAGAAAAGTGTGAGGATCTTACACCTCTGATACCATGTTAAGATTATAGAAAATAGAGAAATATTATTGAATATATTGCATGAATTAATTGTATTGAATTGAATTGTATTATAGAAAGGGAAAGCTCTATTTATAGAGTTTTACAAGATAATAGAAAAAGAAATAACTAATATAATAAGAAAAAGGAGACTAATCTAATCTAACAAGAAAAAGGAAACTAGTCTAATTCAACAATGAAAAGGAAATCACTAAATAAATAATACAAAATAAGAAAATATAATTTAACACATAGTACGATTTTATAAATAATTTTGAATTAGAAAATTGTGTTTGCTTTTCTTTCCGCAACATTTGAGCGGACACTAAATATAATATTTGACTATTTTAGCCTTGTTTTAGCATGAAAATAAGGACAGCATGCACTCTCTTATATTTAAGCCTTCTAAAATGATAGACGATAATAAACGGGGATGTTCCTTACGAAAGATATAATTATTTTTTTTCAATGCTGATTTTAGGAAAAATATAAAAAACCCTAAGAGCATTTCCAATGGTTTTGTGTAAAAATAACTAACTTAACATTGTGTAAAATTTACATATTGTGTAAATTTTTTGTTACTCTAATGGTTGTGTAAAATCAATGCATGTATAATAGTTGTTTATTTTGCATATCGAATTTACACAGCTAAATAAGATTTTCTCTCCACTCGCTCATTCTCTCTCCTCATTAACTCAATTACGCCACTCACATTCTCTCTCATCATTTGTGTAATTTTGTGTTTTTTAGCTAACTATTTTTTATTGGATCATTTCTTTTTACACGAGAGTATTAATATTGTGTAAAACTCACTTGCGAGGTAGGATTTACACAATAATTTACCCAACTCTATTGAAGATGCTATAATAGATGCCACTGTCAAGTTTGAATATTAAAGTTGAAATCATTAACCATCCTTAGGTTAAATATACAGTGTTCTAAAAATTGCGCCTAGATAGCGCTTAGGCGGAAATCGGTGCTCCCTCGCCCGGTCTAGGGCTAATCGTTTATGTGTAGGCGCCGGGGTGATTAGGCGCCAAGTAGGCGCTGATTTTTGGTATAGGAGCCGATTTTCCCATTAATTGGGGCTGAGACGTGGAAGAGAGAAGAAGATTAAGATAAACAGAGGCAGAGATAGATACAGAGGGAGAGTAGTGTACCTATGAAATCGTCGAAGCCGGTGAGAAATCGTCAAGATTGAGATGGATTGGGGCTGAGAAGTTGTCGGCACTGAGAGCTAGGGTTTCGTTTCGATGGTGGCTGCAGAATGGGGGCTAGGTTTTACAGGGAAAGAGATGATATATATTAGGTTTGAGTTTGTTTTATTATTATTATTATTATTATTATTATTATTATTATTATTATTATTATTATTATTATTATTATTATTATCACCCTATATATTTTTAGTTATTTGTAATTTCACCCCTATTTACTTTCTTTTTGCTAATTTTATTTATTTATGCTTTTAAAGTTTGGACTTTTTTGGAATGAATATTTTGTTGGTTGGATGTTGGAAAATTAATGTTAATTTGAAAGGTATATTATGTTTTGTTAGTATTATGTTATTTAAAATAATATTTTTAATAAAAAATTGTTTGACCTATTAATCCTCTAGGCACTAAGCCCCCCTCGCGAACCTAGGAGCGCCTAGCGATTTTTAGAACATTATAAATATGTATGGAAAAAAATTTGATGGACATATATAGGCCGTAACTTCCTTACTTTTATATCAAATTCTAATATAGTTCAGTAAAATAGTTTTGCTTTTGTTTCTAAAAGTCTCTTACTAAAAAATGCTAGTAATTACACATACACCCTGCAATGTGGAAGTAGTGCTTACTAGTGCTGGTCCTTGAGAGTGTCGCCAACCATCTTGTATGATTTTGGTTTGTATAAAATTTACACATTTTGTTAAAAAATTGTCTCCACCTAAGATTTGTGTAAAAGTGTTGTGAATATAAATTTAATTTACAAATCTGCATCATCTTTCCCTCTCCTTAACTTTTTACAGAAACTTTAAAATGATATAACTAAAAATCAAAAAATTAATTTTGAACAAAATTTATATATTTGAAATATACTCGTCAAGAAGTATAAAATAAGTGCCATTGTAACTATGAAATTATGTATAAAAAAATTTCATATAAAAATAATCCATTTGTATGATTTTCATTGGTTCATTTAAATTTTACAAATTATGGATATGTATATAATTTATGTGTAAAACTACCTTACAAATTGGATTTTACACAAAAAAATATAAACAACAATTGGAGATGCTTTAATTTATTTATTTTTCCTAAATCTATACTAATTGTAAAAGTGTGAACGAGGTGAGTTGATTTACATTAAAAGTATTTTGCACCTTTATCAATTACTTAGGAATTTTTAACGCATACTAATTATTAAATTAAAATTACCCACAATAAATTACACATTCAGCCGGATTCTTTTGTTATTTTTAATTTAAATATATTCTAGAAAATCACATTGTTTTTATATTTGAAGTACCACTAATTTCTATTATACTTCCATTAGGATTTTAATACAAAAACCTTATAAATAAAAATTCTAAATACCAATAATATATTCAATTTATATTATGATTCTTACAAATCTCCGTTTTACTTCTTTTATTAATCAACCGATTATAATTCTACTACTAATAATGTATAATATTTGGACCATAAAATCCTAATTTATTGTTGAATTATATTATAAGTATTTTGAAATTTTATCAAGGGACAATTAAAAAAAAGGTCTTATTAGAGAAAGATTTTCACACTAAAGCCAATGGATATTTTTTTTGTAAATAAAGGGCCTATTTTTTATTTTATTAATAATATGACATGTGTTTTTTTTTCATTATAAAATGTCATCCCAACCCTTAAAATAAACTAAAAAATACCAATATGCATTAAAATATGGATTGCAATATGAACTTTACAGTTTATATTTCACTGCAATATGAACTTTGCAGTCCATATTTTACTGCAATATGAACTTTGCACTCCATATTTTTGGTGCAAAGTTCATATTGCAGTCCATATTTTACTGCAATGTGAACTTTGCAGTCCATATTTCTAGTGCAAAGTTCATATTGCAGTCCATATTTTACTGCAATGTGAACTTTGCAGTCCATATTTCTAGTGCAAAGTTCATATTGCAGTCCATATTTTATTACAATGTGAACTTTGCAGTCCATATTTCTAGTGCAAAGTTCATATTGCAGTCCATATTTTATTACAATGTGAACTTTGCAGTCCATATTTCTAGTGCAAAGTTCATATTGCAGTCCATATTTCACTGCAATATTCATATTTTTTGTGCAAATTTCATAAAGAGGGGGTAATTTAGGTAATATATAACATGTTTTTATTAATTAAATGATATTTAAATTTATTCAAATACCTTCATTTAAAATATAAAATAAAATAGGCCTCTTACACTAATTGCCAATTAAAAATAGGCCCTTCATTCAAAAAAATATTATTCATTGGAATTTTGGTAAAAATCAATGTGTAGTAAGACCTTTTACCTAATTTTTAGTTTTATCAATTGATTAGAAATTTTTATCCTATACTAATTATTAAATTAAAAGCACCCACAGTTAATTACACATTCAATCGGATTCTATTTGGTCTTTTTAATTTGAATATATTTTAGGAAATCACATTGTTTTTATATTTAAAGTACACTAAATTCTGTTCTTCTTCCATTAGGATTCTAATATAAAAATCTTATAAATAAACATCTGAATACCCATAATATATATTCTATTTATATTAGGATTCTTACAAATCTACATTTTAATATTATTATTATTATCAGCCCATTATAAATTTATAATTCTACCATTTACAATGTATTAATTTGGACCATAAAAATCTAATTTATTTAATATTCTAATCTACGTTATGTTGTTGAGTTTGCACATAAGTTTAAATAGTGGAACTAAAAAAGATAATAATAATAATAATAATAATAATAATAATAATAATAATAATAATAATAATAATAATAATAATAATAATAATAATAATATTATGTTATAAAAATTAAAATTATTATTAATGACAATTATTACTACTACTACTACTACTACAAATTTATTGACTACTATTACCACTACAAAAAATTTGTTCACATTAATACAATCACAAATTAATTAATTTTTTAGTATAATCTATATTCATCCATTTGTGGAACAAAATAAACATATGAACTAAATGATAGACTATAATAATTAAAAAAAAGGAGAGGCAAAGAAATGTTGATCACATATACAATAATTTTGATATTATAGACAACAATCAAATAACTTTAAAAATAGAAAATAAAAAAAATAGAATAACATGGAAGGGATATTGAGACTAAGAAAAAGGATAGATTCTGAATTTTACGATGGGGCGGGCCGATAATATAAAGAAACTTTGTTAAAAAAAATTACCGAAGAAAATAATTATAACAAAACATTGTTCTTTTCGCCTTTCCAAGCATAACAAATTCCAAACTTAATGGTGTGTTCGGCTGGAAAATGTATAGGGCTAATTTTGGCCCAAATTTTAGTTTCAAAGTTTAAGATTGGGTTCCGAATTATATTAAAAAATTAATTAAAATACATGCGCCGGTTAATAACTAAACTGGGGGAAATAAAGACTACATTGTTCTTAGAGAATAAAAACAATAATATAGCAAACAATGAACAATAATAAAATTAAAGGACTTCAAAATTAAATATATCCTCTTGTGAATTTCAATCCCTACAACAAGAAGAAAATAAAGTTAAAAAGTATTAAACAATAACATAAAATATTTATATAGTATTACTTACTTTCAATGGCCAATAAGCAATAAACAATGGGCATTGAGTAATATGTTAGCAAACATTATTTAATTCTTTTGGGCTGCAGCCTAAGTGGATCCCCTCTAATTCCGCATGTGAACAAGAGTCTTATACGTTAATAGGATTGGATGTCTAACGGATATTAATAATAGTTACAACGTGAAAGGGAAACTGAAAGTTTTAGCTAGACCTTAAATTAATACGAGTATAATAAATATTCTTAACTAAAAACCAAGTAGAATAGCACTTCAACTAAAAACAAATAAAAATAGAGTAATTGATTCCTAACCGATTCACTTTAAGTATTTTTTCTCCAATTTTTCTACGATTAAGTTTATTTCTGTGCATGATACAAGAATAAGTTCTCTAACTTTAAACTTGTCACTGAGTCCTATATGTTGATATGATGTACATACATTAGATAATTTAAACTCGTATTTACTCTAAGCTATAAATTTGATTATTTTAGTATAATTTGCACACTAATAAAATTACTCTTGGAACAATATAAATTTGTTTATTTTTGTATAATTTGCACACTAATCAAATTACTATTGGACTAAGCTTAGTTGAAATACATCTAACAAGTTTAATCAATATTTATAAGGAAAACATCCAAAATTCAAGTCTAGCAAGAACTAACTAATACATTATAATTATCATTCTTGTAACTTATAACTTCCTCAAGAGAACAAAAAAAATAAAAAATTACCTATTGCATGAAAAATTTAGATAATAGTACATGTTGAGGCAGCTCTTCTTCTTCTTCTTCTTCTTCTTCTTCTTCTTCTTCTTCTTTTATGATTAACTTATATGCAATTGTAAAGTATTAACAAGCCCAATAACTAAACTAAATATCAAAAAAATAAAAGATTTTATTAATACAAAAAAACCAACTAACAAATTTTGGTGTTTTAATACACAACAAAATATATTAAAACCATAATCAATATATATAAATACATACCATGAATGTTTTTCATATTCTTTGAGGAACAATTTTTTTTTTTTAGACTTCCAACACTATTAGAATTGTCTTATGCATCTAAGGTATGTAAAATTGAATGCCAAAAACTAACAACATCTAAAATATTACAAGAACTAGAGGGTAACTCTATTTGTTAAAGTAGATTGGGGTTCAGTTGTAAAAATATGTTACATATAAAGCATAATATAAAATCACCCAATATATTATTTGTTTTAGCATAAGTTGAAAGTGGTTTAACAGTACAACAATGTTTTGTTTAAATAAATTTACATGCTAATATAATATATTCTAAGGAGTGAAAATAGAAAGAAAACAAGAAGTATTGATGCCTCTAAGGCGAAAAATAATATTTTCCACGGTTTTATTTCCAATTTTTTATGAATCCTAAACTCTATCTTTTTTTTCAAATCATAACTTTCATGGATAATTGTATATCTAATTCAAGTTTAAATATTTTTGAGAAACTATTTAATTTGTATAATTAATTTTTAACATATATAGAATTATAATTAATATAACTCATAAATTTATTAGTCGTTGTTGTAGAGTCATGTGCAACATACGTGCACCATGACTAGTGCATTTAATAAGGGTCAATAACTTTTTAATGTTAAAAATGTATAAATAAAAATGATAATTGTATGGCTAAAATTTAAGATAAAATCTTTTGTTAGAGATATGTTCGAGGTTAAAATCAAGAGAACGTTATGTCAACTTTTGCGGATAATTAACACTTTTGCCCCTTAAAGTTTCTCACTTTTCTCACAGTGGTCTAGGATATTTTTTTTTTCGGCTAAAGCATCCCCAAAGTTTGCTACACATCCCAAACTCGTCCAAATGTGGATGTCCCATTAAAGATGTGGACGAAAAGCGCACGTGTAAGTCATGAAGTCAATTGTGCAAGGGCAATTTGGATATTTCGAATCAAAAGTAAGAAAACCTCTCTCTCCTTCCCCCTTGTCTTCTCTCATTTCAACCTCAGCTCAGGCTGCCCCATACCACTGAAATACTCCATCCAATCTTAAATGATGAAGACAACTTTTCTATTTCTTTCATTCCTCCTGTTCACCCTCTCACCAAACCTTTTGCACGTATTTGCGAACGATGCTTTAGACCTAGTCCTTGACACCACTGGCAACCAACTCCGGCCAAGCACCAACTATTATATACTGTCGATCGTCTGTGGCAGAAGAGGTGGTCTCACGCTAGCCAGCACGAGGAACGAGACATGCCCTCTCGATGTTGATTAAGCCCAAACTAGTGGGGTTGTTGTGGACTCTCCCTTCGACTTCTCCATTTCACCGCCATAGCTCACTTCGCCTTTCTATTTCTCTATTTCAGATTTGAATTTTCCTCTTTGTTTCTTTTTCTCTCTCATTCCTCTTTTTAGATCTAAATTTTCTGCCTCTCCGCAATTAAAAAAAGAACAAGTTAATTAAAGGAGAAGAATAAGAACTTTCTCTCTCTAGGTATAATATATCCATACATATGCATATACACATAAAACATAGCACCATGAAAACTTAAAACGAGACGCACGTCTCAAATCTAAAATTAAACTCCATTGTTGTTCTTTTCTCTTACTTCTCTCTTCTATGTTCAATTTTGGGTTGTTTCAAAAAAACTAATAGAAATAAACGACTCAAATCTCTGGCGACTTTCTCCATCAATGGCGACAAATCTAAGTTAATTTTTCAGCGAAACCATTCAACGATCTCTCACTCCTCAGCGAAACATGCATTGATTTTCCTCCATGACATTCTGGCATAGTTAGCTCCGACAGTGAAATGGAGAAGATAATTGGGGGGGGGGGGGGGGGGGAGAAAGAGGTTTTCCTTACTTGCACGTGCATTTTTCGTCCACTTCTTTAGCGGGACATCCACTTTTGGATGAGTATGGGATGTGTAGCAAACTTTAGGAATGCTTTAGCCAAACAAAATAAAATCTAAGACCACCGTGGGAAAAGTGGTAAACTTTAATGATCAAAAGTGTTAATTATCCCAAGTTTTGCATATTTTTATTAATTTTCACTAGGACAAGGTGTCAACCACCAAAAAATTTGCACTTCGTCAATACTGCACCTTAAAAAGTCTCGGTGGATAGAGGCGGACCTAGGGGGGATAGAGCGAATTTTAATACAGGAGAAAATTTTGAAAAACTTACTAGCACTTGTAAAAAAAAATAGTTTAATTTCACCTCTTTATTAAGTTTTAACCCACCCCTTAACAAAGCTCAAATATATATTAGAGTCTATAATAGATGGATTCAAATTATTAAAATATTGTCGAATTCAACTTTATTAAATATTTTTTGTTATATAAAAATTTAAATATTTAAATTAAACTATTAAAATTGTTTCTTCTATATTTTTTGTCTGTTATTAACTCACCTCTAAATTTTTTTTTAAGTCCGCCCCTCTTGGTGAGCCGGTGTTTTAAATCCAGCTGTGGCTGGCCCGTTGGACCACGGGCCACTCTGGGTGGTTTCAGAGATACGTTCAATAGCGTGATAAAAGGAGGGAATCCAGAAATAGAATAGAATATTATGGTTCTGTTTTAAGAGCTCTTTTTTCATATCATTCTAAAACAAACAAAAACTCTCTCTCTCATAAATCATAATCAATGGAGGAAAGTGAAGATTGCGCTTATAATAAGCGAATAGTGGATTACATGTTTAACGATTTCAAAGGTCGTCGTGCAGCCTTACTCAAAGCACTAACCACTGGTGTGGCTACATTGTGGTTTTAGAGAAATGTTCTGCGATTTTTTTACTTTCGATTTTGAGTTTTAGGGTTTTTGTGCGATTTGTTCTGATTTGTTTTTGTTTGTGCAGATCTCGAACAATTTCTCAAGCAGTGCCGTGATCATGGCGGTGAGTTTGTTTGTTAGTTAGGGTTTCTAATTTTTTGCGAATTCCTCTCTCTTTCTCAGTTTTGACTACTTTTTTTTTGTCGTGTTGTATGTATACGAAGTTTTTCCTCTTTCATTATTATTTCCATTTCCATTTCCATCTTTGTATATATGAATGAATGAATAATGGCTTCCTTTGGTTAGTTGCTGCTTTGAATTCCATTCGTTTTGGCACTATACTGCATGGAACCCTTTGTTAGATGGATCGGATTCCCTTTTGCCAAAAAATTGCTTCCATCCAATTATATACGTGTATATATATATATATATCTTTCAGAGATGGTCAAACTGAACGGCAATGTACGCACAGCGAACATTCGTGATGTGTCACCTTAGACTTGTATATATATATACAAATTACATTCAGCATCTGATGAGCCGAAAATTAGGGATACAGGAATACATAGCATTAAATTAAATATACAAGAATACATTCAGCATATAATGAATAGAAAAATTAGAGATACACATGCAGGGATCCTTGGTTTGTTCATGGTTATGCTTTGATGCTGATACTGGTTGTGTATTATGAATGCTTCTGTTGCAGTGACACTCCAAAAAATGCATGCTATACTGATTAGGAATGCTGTTATATAAACTGGGACCTTACCATCTTATTCAGATTAGTTTTTGACTTGTATTGGTTTGTCTAGTAATAGTTTAAGGGGAATTTTTGCATTGACTTAGTTACGATCTTCTCTTCCAAAAAACTGAAAACTGTTGCGTTGATTATAATTAGTCAATTTATTTCCAATGTCTTTCAGCATATGGTTTTATTTCACTACTATCAAATAATACTCCTTCTATCTCAAATTAACATTATTACTCCTTTCCTTCTTGGGATATAAGTGCCGTACCATATTTCGTAATAATTAAATTTATTCTTAGCCATTTTCTTCTTTGGACTTATTAAATTTTAAGAGAAATTGAGTTGCATTCATCCAATACCACATCTAACACACCCCCCCCTCCCCGGGGTATAATTAATATAATCCTGATTTTCTATTGAACTTGTTTGCCTTCCAGATAAGAAAAGGCTTATGCTGTATGGGTATCCCGATGAGCAATGGGAACTGAGACCATTACCAGCGGACATAAATGCGCCTGCATTAGGTTTGCATTTTTGTACAGATATGCTTGAAGAAGAGGATTGGTTGACTCATTTTGCTGTACAATGTGACGCATGGCTAGATTACATAGCCTTCTATTTTGGTGGCACATATGGTTTTGAAAAAGCTGAGAGGTTTCTTCCTTCTTATTATGTTCCCCTATTTTCATTATATAATTTATTAATTCTAATGTATCAAGTTTCAAGAAAATAAAGGGTTTGTGTAATGTCAATCATACCCTTCGTTTACTTTGTTGATACGATAGATTTCACTTCAATTTGGCCATATTGTATGCTTTAGTAGTTATCAAACTTGGACAAGATCACATGTACGATTCCATGAATTAACTCGACAGATGTTCCATCAAGATAAAAATTGAAAACAGCTGGTTTGGTGCATATGCATGAACTCTTTTGACAATCAGTTTTGATTTATTCTCTCT
The DNA here is from genome assembly GCA_021464415.1 of Lonicera japonica. Lineage (NCBI taxonomy): Eukaryota > Viridiplantae > Streptophyta > Magnoliopsida > Dipsacales > Caprifoliaceae > Lonicera > Lonicera japonica. The sequence goes on along the minus strand of CM038466.1, from coordinate 76,901,902 downwards.
TCCTATATTCTTTTGTTAACACGTGAATGGTTTGTGTAGGATCATACCCTTCTTTTTCCTTTGATGATAGAATATAATTCGCCCCATTTGGTTATACCATATGATTTCAAAACAAGATTCAGTATTTAAGCTGTAAAGTACTGAAGGGGTACTTATTGCAATGCTTAATGAATTCTTAATTTGTCTTTATGATACATGCAGGAATGCACTAGACCATATGATGATTAATGTTCCAGATATATACAAGGTTGTGACTGGAAATGCTTCCCAGGACGAAGTACAGGATAACAACATTACCCCCACTTTTTCCCTTTTTATTTTATATCTGAAGTTATGATCAGTGTTATCAAATTATTTTATATTATGTGATGGATATGTGTTACTTGTTATTGTCGAATCCTTGGGTATTGAAACACTGGATATTTTTAGCCATTTTTCACTCGAAGGGCTTGTTAGGTTTGGCAGGAAATAATTTTCTCCCAGGTGCAAAGTAAAATGGTAAAATATAATCACAAGCACGTACTAATTTTATATGAATTAAGATACGCGCTCAAAGTAGCTGAAATTGCTTTTCACAACCAACCAATTCACGTATATAGTCTCATTCTTGTCAAAGTTTGGCTCACATGCTTGTAAATCCTTTTTTCTATAACTCAAATTTTATACAAGAAATTATCGACTTTCCAATTTAGGAAAGCATAAAACCACAATAATTACACACAGTTCATTCTAACATTTTCTTTCTGTGGGATTTTTTCAAAGGATGAGGAAGGTGAAGTAGAGGAGCAACTGTACAGCATTCCTGGGGAGTGCAGTATGGCTGATCCCTCCAAGTGCCCCTCCTGCAGCAGCAGCAGCACCCGCAACTAGAGAAATAGGGCTCCGCTGTGGATGGCGTAGACATATCGTCGAATGCTTGGCAGACACTTCCAATTCTCTCTATCTTGAACACAATTTTTTGCTAGTTTTCTCTCTTAGTTTTAGATACATATGAAGAGTTATACTTTTCTGACTCTTACATTTCTCTATCTGAGTTTTCTCTATTATATTTTGCTAGTTTCTTCTCTCTCTCTCTCTCTCTGTGTTTGTGTCTGTCTGTGTGCGTGTGTCAGCTTTTGATATATATTGTATCAGTTGTCCAAAATTTGTTGATATCTTGATATAGTTTACTTCATATCACTAAGTTGATGATTGCTTCTGTTTAATGTACAGTTGTCCAAATTGTTTGCCTTTCATAGTATTCATGCTATTTTAGCATTCAACTTCAAAATTGAACGGAAAATAGAATAGAAAAGTGTATAGGAATGCACACCCTAGATTGGTTCCAAATTCTCATACAAGTCTAAAAAAAGAAGATTTGAATTTAGTTTGAGGAAGTTTAAATATATAAAGGAGTTTTGCTAAGAGAGCTACACAGTTATTTTACTGAAAGAGAAAAAAAGAAAGAAAAGAACACTACACCAAAATTCGCTAATTGGCACGGTTCTACGCCGTGCCTGACCGAATCTAGCACGGTTCTGAGCCATACTAAATATCGCCGTACCAAATTATTTGGCACGGTCTGAATCCGTACCGTAAGTGTGTAATATTTTGGTCAAAGGGTACCAAATTTACAATATTTGACATGCATTGGACACGGCTCTTTACCGTGCCAATTTTGAGACACGTGGCACTACGATTTTCAAACACGTTTCAACCTTGCGGACCAATTTGAGTTGGACTTTGGCACGCTTTTGTAACGTTTTTGGCACTGTTTTAAACCGTAACAAATTAATTAAATTTAATAAAAAAAACATTTTTTTGCATTACACAGCTAATTTATATATACACAAAAAACAAAACAAATACATCCACCAAATTGAAAAAATAAACCATTTAATTGAAAAATGACCCATCATTCTACATACAAATCATATTACACTTTTACAAGAAGAATTCGCCAACCTACAGAGTTTCATTGTTAGGACCATATACAAGTAAAAGTAATATTTATCACAAAGCACCAAATACAATAGACTACTTCAGTAGTCTTCCAAATCTTCTTTATTCTTTTCCACCTTATTGTAACCACCAAAATCCTTGTCTCGTCTTTGTGACCTGGGTATACAAGATTAAAAACAAATTCAAATAGGGTGACAAGATACAAGTTTAAGACGAAAAATTACAAAAGCTAAGGGGGAACCGGGAAGTTGGACGGGCATATAATAGTAATTGAACACAACAAGAGCAATTGCTCTTTTATTTAGTTGGAAATGTTGAATATTAAATGAGATTTCTATAGCATGAGGCAACTAATTCATAAGCACCAAACAAATTAACTATATCAAAATTCAAAAAATAGGCTAAACACATTGTACCCAATAGTAACATCTTTGATATGAAGTCAATTGATCACCATCAGCTCTTGTTCCATACCAATCCTACAAACTCTCAAATAACAACTCTCATGACTTAAATTAGCTTGTACTCTTGACCATTGATTAGGTCAAAATTATTGTTCTCTTAAAAAGTATCAAAGGAATTGAAAATGTCCTCAAGTAATAAAGCAAAGAGATGAAAGAGGTTCAGAATATGCGTTTGTGGACATCTATCATGAATGTAGGTTAGTCAAATAATTAAAAATATATATCTATGTATATATAAAGATTTGTCAAATCAACTAATCGATACATGGAAAAATAAACTAATTCAACCACTAAAAAAGAATTCACCAACTGAACAAAGCAAACAATGAGATGCATCACTTTACTACATAAACAAGCATAAATAAAGACTTTCGACAGTTCTAGTTTAGCATTTGCCTTTCTTTGTTTTAAGCCTAGCTAGTATCATTTTTATCATAAAAAGGCTATAAAGGGTATGATGAAGATAAGCTTTCTCAAACTCTAATATTCTACCAAAACAAAATCATCCTAACCAATAATGTATAATTAATAATACTTCTTGAATGCTAGCAAGTCACTATACTATACAAGTTTGCTAGTTTTCAATGATGATGCCAATGGTTTTTGTTTAAAAGTGCAGCTATACCTGTTTCAAAGAAGGATTGTCCGTAGATTTGGAAAAAAAAGTGCCAAACCAGTGAGTCCTTTCGCTAAACGGCCAGCCAATGATCTCAAAGTACAATGTAGTGCTGCAAATATGAAGAAAATTAAGGATTAGTGAAACCCTGATCAAAATCTAGTATAATAAATACATCACAATCCCACCTGGCTGTAGTTTGAGCTAGGACATGCCTACCTCTCATTTATGTGAAGCTTAAGATACGTTAGCTGGTAATTCAATTTGACCTTCTATTAGAAGGATAAATCGGTTGAACCAAGTTCAATTTTAAAGGTGTTTTAAAGGTGAGTAAGACAATCAATAAAGATGTAATCAAATTCATAACACTCTCGCATCACCTCAAGTTGAGACGGAAAAGAAAATGGATTATAAATGACACTAGCTGCAGTGGAGAACTAATTAAAGAACAAGAAATGTGAAGCTTCTGGTATAACATTCAACTCCTACAATTTTCAAAACACACACATGAATTAATTTCTTAAAGGAGATGTGAAACATAAATGTCATGAGACTCAATACTAACATATGAATTTATGGCCAAAGACCTAAAAAGGAAAACAAACAAACCTTCATAGGTTTACAACACGCGCCCCTTGCTATGTACAATCATCAAAATCAAAGGCAGTACTTCAACTAATAATCAACATAAAGTTCAAAGAAAGATTAGAGATTAGATAGAGCCATTTTTGTGTAATGAGGCTACCTCTAAATAGAGAATGGAATGAATCAATTTGTTTGGTTGAATGACTGCACGCAGTAGAGCTGTAAATCTGAAAGAATAAGAAAGCAAAATTTTCTAGAAAAAATTAAGAAAAGGTACAAGATAAAATTTGCAAAAACCCATCTCAACAAATCAATTTTGAATAAGCACCACAATATTCAAATAATGGTAATCCAGTACCTGAAATAAAAAATAAAATAAGATAAAGTAAAGTAAAGTAAAGGATTTCAATTGCAGGAAGGCAATTATAACTTACAGTATGAGAAAATTAGCATTAAACAAGTTACACAGCTCCTAACAGAGGTCGATAAAAATGTAAGAACAATTGTATGTTTTTTAAGATGTTTTTCCTTTTTTTCAATCAGCAACAACCTCAACAGCTAACAGCAAAATCATAATGATTAGGGAAATAAATACAAACCTTAGAGAAATAGCAATCGTACAAATCGTCCGCATTTGTCGAATTAAATTAGAACAAAGTGTCAAGATGATGGCGGTGGTTTTAGGGACCACAGCCGGAGGACAATGGTGAGACCTCGCCGTTAGAGATCGTAGATCTAATGATTTTAAGGATCGCTGAAACGTAGGAGACGGAAAGAGAGGGAGGCAGGGAGCATCGGTGAGGAAGTGGGGGTCGAGCAACTGAGAGATCTAGCGCCGCACGGGGGATAAGTAGTTTTAGGGTTACATCTCTTTTCTTTTCTTTTGTTTTTTCTTTTGTTTTTTTGTTTACATTGATTGATGATATTGTATCTATCTATTGGCGGGTGAAGGGAGAAACAAGAGGGAACCCAAAATTTTGTTTTCTAAATAAGTGGGAAACCAAATTTTTATTTTTAATTTTCAAAGAGGGAAACTTAATATATCCATATACTACATTTACTTATATATATATATATATATATATATATGAGCCAGGTTTCAAAAATGATTTTTTTTAATTGAAAAACAGTCTTTCTCATTTGAAGAGATAAATGGTTGAAATTTTTTGTGAGATTGGTGAGAATGATTTTCATGATAAGTAAATTAAATTTTATCAAAATATTCAATCGATAAGTTGGTAAATTACATGTTGATATATATAGATATATATGTTAATCTTTGGAAATTCAAATTTTAGATTTTAATATCACATGTTTTTTAGTTGAATTTTTTAATGAAATTTAATGGAGCTTATCTACTCATCTTCAATATCTTTCCTATCAAATTTTATAAAAAAATTCAACCATTTACCAACTCAAATGGAGAAATTCATCCTTAAATTAAAAGAAAAAGGCCATTTATAAAGTCTGACTATATAATAATAACAATTCATCATTCTTTTTTCTTTTTCTTTTTTTAATCTTAGTCACGAGGTGCTTGTGCACCCGCAATAATAATAATAACAATAGTACATTTGTTTTAGTTAATAATATCACTTGACACTAGGCTAGCAACGGGTCGTGTACGGGCTGTGTCGAGTTGAAACCGTATCCGTTAAAAAGTGCCTCCACCTATACATAATCCTTTTAATAAACGGGTGAAAAATTCAAATTCATACTTGCACGACCCGTTTAATTAACGAATGACACAACCAGATTCATTTAACCCGTTTAAGACAAACGGTTCGATTTGAGTCGTATACGAATAACATTTAGGGACCCACTAATAAAGGGTATAAAGTAATTAACCACTAAAATATACACACACAATAATTTCTCTCTCTATATATATAAATTATATATTCGGATTACACGGGTTACAAACAGTTTTACACGATCTAGAATTGACTCGTATATATTCTTACCGGGTTAAAAGGGTTTTATTCGGGTCTCGTGAATGTACATGAAATTTACTAGTTTAATGAACGAGTTTGATGGATCAACCCGATTATGACCCACACCCGTTAAGGGTTCACCAAAAACCAATAAATTCGTGTCAATTTTGTGTCATGTTATAAATTGCCGGGCATACTTGACACCTTCTATTCCAAATATAACAATTTTCCATTAAATAACATTATAATACTTTGTAGTGTATTAAAAATCCCTGCCTAAGGCCGATTATACCCCACCTAGACGGTGGTCTGTTGTTTCGCCTAGCTAAGTAGCCCTATAATTTGTCGAAATGGAGATTCGGCAAGACTAAAGGAGTGTTTCAATCATTTTTGTTTTAAAAATTCTTATTTTTACATTTGAGTTATGAAAAATATTTGTTTAACAAACTCTTAATGTCCTTTTTATAAATGAAGCTAGAATCTTGTAATATTATATTTTTAAAAAACAAATAAATAAATAGATTGGCCACCCTAGGTCTACCCATTGCTTTTTGGAATATTGATATCTTATAATTATAACTCATCAAAGTGGGTCACGACGAGGCAGGTGGAGTTTAGGCACATGCATATATATATAGCAAATGGTGCGGATTTGAGTTTTACTGCAATAATATATTTTAAATTGAGAGATAAACACTTACTAGTTTATTTTGGTTTTTGTTTTAGTTTAAGTGAAGCATAGAAATATGTTAAGACTTACTTTTTCTTCTTCTTTTTTTAATAACTAAATGGAGGTTTTATAGAATATAACTATATTGAGGTTTTATAATTTTTATTATTTTAAAAAATGTATTAATTTCAAGATCCTATAAGCTAAAACGGTGGCAATATGTTAATTTTATATTGGCTAGATCTCAAGTTATAATTGCGACACCCCCATACCTTCACCCTCCTCTCCTGTGGTTCGAACCTCATATCTAAAATCCTCTATAAATTTTGTCTAGAGACATAACTGTTATGTGTAAGAACCAATTTTATTTTCAAATACAAAGTTTGAGTGAATTCCATAGTTTTAGAATTGGGTTATTTATTGTTTTTTACTTGAAATCAATCATATAAATTTTGATGAATGAAATCAAATTATCATATTCAATTTTCACAATCAAACACAATTAAATGTGATAAGTGTAAATTGTCCAATTAATAATTTGACAAGGGGCAACCAAACAAGCCATAAGTATAACAATGACGCTTTACTAAAATAATCCATGAAATCCTACTTTCAGATAAAATGCATGATAGCGTTTCGAGCTATTATTAATTCCTTAATCACAAAAAACTATATATTTACTTAAGATGTAGTCCATCTATTTAATTTCAGTATTACTAGTTTTAAATTTAGTTTTAGTATAATACTTAGGGTATATAACTAAACAAAAGGATTCGTAAATAAAGTGGTAATAAAAAAATTTCATTACAAACTTTGTTCCTTGAAAAAATATTTAATGTAAGAATCATTAAATTATTAAATATTAATTATAAGAAGGTTTAACCATACAATAGGTAGGTTTTACAAAATGGAAATAATAAATTTAAAAATATTCTTTCAGAAAAGTGAAAAAAAGTAATATATTTCATTATATATTTTAAAAAAAATTAAATTGAATTTTAATTTTTTTCTAAAAGTTTAGAAAATAGTGAGCGGAAATTTGAAAATTGGTTTTTCAAGTGGGCGGGAGATTCGGTCAAAGGAGTGGAAAAGGAAATGAAGATTGGCACTGGTTTGGCACGGCTAAAAGCACTACCAAAGAAAGCACGGCAACAATCCGTGCCAAATCCGTGTCAACGCTTACCTAAATCTAGCACGGCTTTTAACCGTGCCAAAGCGACGTGCCAGTTAGCGAGTTTTGGTGTAGTGGAATTCGAAAATTTTGAATTCGGTGGCTAAACAGACATACGACCAGTAGTAGTGTTGGTGTTGCTATGTCTTTGGTGCTCACCCTCATTCGTATTCCTACACGACCAGTATTGACTAAGAAAACAATGAAAACCAATGCCAACCACACTAGAACCGAGCAATAACTATATTAGTTGTTCCCTGCCATTGGACCTCAAATCCTTTATGCCCCGGTGTAATTGTGGCTATTGCAGCTAGGTATGTAAACGTCATAGTTCTGGTTGTCGCCCATATGATGCTAGTTAAAAACCACATGTATAATTTTCACTTCAAAACACGAAACTAAGTTGTTAAGACTATTCGACAGAGTAATTAGTAGCCATAATAGATCTTCCCGGCTATTAGAGTTACATTTTGAATATTGGTATACATTTGGTCATCTTGACCCTAAGCACCACCCGGCGGGTTAACTCCGGGTTGATAAGCCATACTGGCTATTACAGATGCAGCTACTATTATGGCATCCCTTACCTTATCTTTTCCAACAAATTTTCCTGCTTGTCATTTCATGAAGGTGGCTTTGCGTTTGTAACATTTATTGGAACTGATGTAGCATCACTTTTATCAACTTCTCCATGTGCTAATTAAGTGGTGTCGGGTGCTAATGGAAGGAGTGTTTCAGCATTAGAGCTCTGGCTTGAATGAGTAGTTCACGCATCTTAGTGGTGTCTGAATCTCCTTGCATTTGTTCTGGTATCCAAAGCTGTTAAACTATTTCCATTCTTCAAATTAACCAGTTGATTTCGATTTGCTTACTAAATACTTCATTGTCTGCATAAGAAATATGCATATGCATAACTAATTAAGCGATAAAAAAAATATAAATAAATATATACACACAATGAGTTTCTTATGCTGATCGAATGTCTATATATGGAAGATTTGTATAGAGAATGAGTACATATATATATATATATATATATATTTAGGCTTTGTTCGATAACAAGATGGAAAACAATAAAAAAAAATAACTTTTTTTGTGTGAGAAATTGAAAAATAATTTAAGGCATGTGGTGATATCACTACAAAAATGAAGACCTTTAGTGGCGCGTCAACGCGCCGGGAAAAGTATTAAAAACGCGTCGGCAAAGGTCGATAAACCTTTAGCAACGCGTTTTCGCGCCGGCATAGAGCGCCGGCAAAAGTCCGACGGTAAAAGTACCTTACAGACTTTTGGTGACGCGAAATTAAACGCGTCGGCAAAAGTAATCTTTTGTGGCGCGAAAACGCGCCGGAAAAAATCAGCGCGCCATTGAAAGTATATGGCATTTTGTCTTGAAAGCATACTTTTGCCGACGTGTTATAGACGCGCCAGGAAAGATTACTTTTGCTGACGTGTTATAGACGCGCCAGGAAAGATCATTTTTGATAACGCGTTGAACGCGCCGAAAAATATCACTTTTGCTGACGCTTTCTGGACGCGCCGGGAAAGATCATTTTCCCCGACGCGTTGGACGCGCCAGGAAAGGTCAAAATCGCGATTGTAAAAATGACTTTTGCCAACGCTTTATGTAAAACGCGCCAGCATAGGTAAATTTTATTTTTTTTATATATTTGCAAAAATTAAATATAAATACAAATGCACTGGATAATTACTTTTTTTTTAATATTAATAGATATGCTAGGCTGAACCAATATCTCAATAATCAAAATGATAAGTTAGATATATTATCAATACCGTAGTAAAATACATATTTTTATGTCTTAAACATTAATACAAAATAAAAAAGTTAATATCAAGAAAGTCAATATCCTAATCACTCGAGGGATTGTTGGGAGTGGCACTTGAAGTAGTCGTTAGGGGCTGATACTGGAATCCAGGTATGAATTTTTGCATTTGAGCAAGGACATTGTTCGTCTCGTTCAGCCTATCATTTTGAGCAGCCAGTTGCGCTGATTGAGTTTTACTGTTTTAGATCAAAAAGAAGAGAAGATAAATAAAGTGAAAATTGGAGAGAAAAACACTAATAGGTTTGTTAAATACGTTAAGAAATTTCATGCAACTATATTGAATATATTGTTTTAACCTTTCATAGAAAACCCGAATTTATCTCTTGGCTTTTTTGAGATGCTTATATGAGAGTTCCCCTATGCATTCTAATAGGTTTGACCAAAAAGCAGCAAACTAAGATCCATATGTATCTTCTTTTATTTGGGTCACAAAGAAAATGCAGATTAATCCACAGCAGAGTGTAAAACTTCAATACATATCCAATCTCCTAGGCAAATATAATATTAAAAAGGAACAACTAACATATCAAAGGACTTCTAAGTTTTAATTCGAGAATCTAACATTTGTCCAAAAAAAAGTTCTTTGATTTCTCCCAACAATCACAAGCTCTCTAATTATTATACAACACATCAATTAATCCACAGCAGAGATGTATGCATAAAGATATACATATATATATGTACGAATTCATGTACATCCAGCTCACTAAGAATATTAAAGAAAAAGAAATTTGACCAACCATGTCTGCAAATAAAAAGATATAGTTCAATACCTGGATTGTACTATCTACAGAGCCCGTACAGAACCAATTATTGCAGATCAAATGTCTCACCCAGCTGAACCTTTTGATTACCAAAAAGTAAAAGAGGTTTAGATAACGAAGGCTGTTACTAGTCAAATAAAAGAAGACTTAAAAATGTAGAAATGCTCTTTTGAGAAGACATAGTAATATGGAATAGTGGTTACTAGTTTGAGAGGATAAGATTCTCAAATGAATAGATTTTTTTTTTTTACTATATGTGATGAAGTTGGTTCACAGATTTAGTATTAAAATTGTTGATTTGATAAACCATACATGATGTAAATGCTTTACTGAATAAATATATTATTATTGAAATGTGGCATTGGAAAAGTAGTCTAATATACAATAGTCCAACTAACTGCTGTTTGTTTACTATGTGTATGTGTGCCAGAACTTCAACCACCTTCCCCCCCAACGCTTTCCCCCCTTTTTTCGCATGTTCATATATACAAGTATAATATGATAAGAGTATCTTATTTTTACTTGCTTCATTTATTACAATTTTATAAAATTAGTATAATATTTGAAAATCATTTTAGTGATACTTCATATTAATTTTTTGGGATATTTTTTGTCACTAAAATTAATTTTTAAATGTTTAGAATATTTTTTGTGAAATACTAATATCATTACCCATTGTTTTATACTCTCTTTTCTGCAAAGATCAATTAAGTCCACGTAAAATAATTTTTGTTCTTAATTTTTTCATTTGGGATGGTTGTTAGTCCTCACTCCTCACCGAACAATTCCACTGGATGTTCGGAATTGGGGCATGGTGCAGGCCAGCCGTGGTTAAATACATATATATATTGGGCATAACTACTCAAATCTCAGTGAAATAAAAATCTCGAAAGCCCTACTTAAATAAAACATTTAACTCCAAACTTAAATTCATTTGTGTTGTTCAAATTCATTAGGGATGTAACATTTGGGATATTTTTTGACTTACATAGTATTTCTCTTTCTGACTTTCTTTAAATGATATTCCCGAGCAATGCTACGTAAGCTAAAAAAATTCTTAAAGGCAAGTGACGAGTGGTTGAGATGCATTTAAACATGTTTTTGAATTGTGCATTTAAAAAAATTCTGAGACTATGTAGCATTGTCAGGGACATGATATATGTAGTTTAAAATATTAGATACATTATTACCACAGTATCTTTGTCCCTATTTTATTCATTCTAACATGTTTTAAAATTTGGCTTTGAAAGTGTGAGTATTCGGAAAGGACGAAATTAGGTAACAGTACTTACTAGATTGTTATCCGGAATTTTGTAATACCATCCATTTATGAATCCAGCGAGGATAGCTTATGCTCCCAAAACAAACACCAACATTGCATTCATTCCTATCCATTCCAGGAATAATAATGGAGTCCGCAATCCCCAAACATCAATCTGTTTATACCAAGAAGGAAAAAAAGTTTAGCATTTTTCTTAATTAGATTATCTAATCCTCGGTTAGATTTTATTAATCATGTTTTTAGAAATTCATAAATTTACCAAAATGTATAAGGCAGAGAATACAATTCCTGCAGCACCTGCTGTGAAACAAACATAGCTGATGCTATAGAGCTGCTTGTTAATAGGGATAGCTGCAAATTAGAGAAAAAAATTATAATATATTTATAATTATTATTAAACTTTGTCTAAAGTAGGGTTAGCAAATAAATAGTGTCATATTAAGAGTATTCTCACTCACACACAACTGGTCTTATGCACATGTATATTAAAACTTTGAATCCTTTAAAAACCAAATTCGCCTTTCCCTTGAGGGATTTGAACCTTTAATTTTTTTCTGAACGTTAATAAGCATTTACTGCTATACTATAAAATTATTGATCGAAATAGTCTAGCCCCTAAAAACTTGTTTACGAAACTTAATAGCGAGCATGACATTAAATCACTTCACTTAATGGCACAAAATTTTAAAAATAAGATAATCAATAATTTCATGTCCATTGCATATCAATGTAAAATTGTTAGCCCTACCAGTTAAGTACTTAGCTATAACTAAAATGAGAAAACAAAACCAGGGGGAAATACTAACCATCCGTAAAATGAAGAATGATTGCTACTACGTGTAATCCAACCCCCATTGAGATCCATTGCTTGAGCCTCTCAGCATGCCTCTGAAATTATGCATGTGATCACCGCCGACAATCCTCACGTTAAGGATATGCTCATCATCATCAAGAAGTTCCAACCTCTCGGTGCTGGTAGTGGCAGGAAGGCCCGACTTAACATCCACTTCTCTAAGACTCCCAATCTCAAGATTTCCCTGCACAACTTACCTGCTTACAAATGGCTTGTACTTTTGTGGTTGATCAAATCTCCTCACCAAAGACCAGACCAAATTAAAAAGGAATGGCCCAAAGATCAGAACTTATTAAACAAGCTCAAAGTACAACGATAAAGAAGTTATAGATTTCATTGAAGAGGTTATTTATATAAATCCTCGCACACAAAGAAGACTAATCTTTTTGAAGTGATGAGCTCAAAATAGTTGCCAAAGCATATAAAAATCTTAAGTGTTACCCATACCTTTTACACAGTTTCCTTTCAGGAAACAGAAAAATGAATTCCTCATGTTTTCCAAAGAAGGAAATTCCTTACAATCCGCAATGAAAGCTAATCACAGCAATACCAATACATTAGTTAAGCTTCAACGAACATTATTATTCAATCCTAAGAAAACATGTGATTACCATAGTTTCACAAGTTGAAAATGCAGCTAGCTAATACAGACAGTTAGTACTGCATATTTCATTTTCAAGGAAACTGCTCTGGTTGGTTATTTAGAAAAGAAAGTAAAAACAAAAATTATCATCAAGAAGCCAAAGACACAAAATACAAAGGTGCTAAACTTTCTTTCATTTTCTTTCTTATTTCCCCCTCTTTCTCATCAACCAAAAAGGAGACTGTATCACACTGAATAAAATTGAAATAATGATAACTACAGCAAAAGTATTTATCGAATTTAGTTAAGTTCGTCATAATAAAAAGAAAAATACAATGGATCAAAGTAAAGAAAATAGTCAAATGATGAAAATTACATAAACACCAATTCAAATATCACAAATCTAATGAAAGATCCTTCATAAGTTTCAAAGAACAATAAAATCACATCTAAATTAAAGTATAAATAGATCGATCTAGATAGCAAAACCATCCGCATACACTAGTAAAAATCACAAGCAATATCGCAATTATAACAATATACAAATATGTGGGGGTAATTGAATACAGAATCAATTCACACCAAAAATATAACAAAGAAAGACGAATTGAATAGTAATAGGAAATGGTAACAGATCTGACAGCAAAACTTGAAAAAAATAAAAAATAAAATAATACCTGATAAATTGTGGGGGTAATTGAATTTGGTAATACACAGAGGATATGTATATATAATAGATATATAAGCTTTACGGAGCTATGTAAGGCATATATATATGATTTGTAAGTAAAAAGGGGGGCTCAATCATTTCAAATCCTATTTCTACATATATAATCGATATATAAATTTGGGGCTTTTACCTTTTTGCTGCTTGAGATGGAGATGTGGCTGTGGCTGCGGAGGAGACGACAAGGGGGAGTGGCTGTGGAGGTCAGAAGAAGCCGGGGACGACCGCGGGTGGTTCAACGGCGGCGTAGACGACAAGGAGGGGGAGACGAGATGAGAAAAAGAGCGACGGTGGGGTTATGTGAGATGAGAGAGATCGACGGCGGTGTTGTGTGATATGAGAGAGATCAATGGCGTCGTCGTTGTGTGAGATGAGAGTGAGCGGCAGCGGCGGCGTGTGAGATGAGAGTGAGAGAGAGAGAGATCGAATGGGTTTGTGGGTTTTGTGAGAGAGCGATTGATTTGTGTTGGATTTTTTTTTTAATAAAAATATTTAATTTCGCGGAAAAAAAGAAGGGCAGGGAAACAGGCGCCAATTTTTTTGGCTCTATAACGACGTGTTTACAAAAAACGCGCCGGCAAAAATTCACATGACTTTTAACGACGCGTGTAATTGCGCCGGTAAATATACTCGAAATATCTATATTACAAAATGACTATGCTGGCGTGTGTGATTAAGGCGCGTCGGGATATGTGATCTTTCCCGACGCGTTTCAAGCAACGCGCCGGCAAAGGTTATCTTTCTTGTAGTGTATACTTTTCATCTTATGCTTATTTTTATAAGTACTTGTCCTCTATCCTTATTTATTTATTGCGGATATTTTTTTCCTCACACTCCAAAGAAAAATTTTCTACGAAGAAAGCCAAAAGGTAAGAGTTTATCTTACTTCATGCGCGCCTTAACTTATTTTTCAATTTCTTACATAAATCAAAATGAAAGTTTAGGTTGCAAATGGTCGTATAACTTGGGGGTGCAAACTGAAATTTTCTAAAAATATGGTGGCCATTGGTCTCCTATTCATGTCAAAGTTTGGCTCATATGTTTGTAAATCCATTTTGCTAAAGCCCAAACTTTATACAAGAAATTACCTACTTTCCAATTTGGGAAAGCATACAACCCCCGATAGTTACACACAGTTCATTCAAACATTTTCCTTTTCTGGGATGTTTTTCAAAGGACGACGGGAAAGTAGAGGAGCACTTGTGCAGAAGAATGATATGTTTCTGCAACAATACCCAGAGGTTGTAATGAATAATTCGGGCATGGCCGACCGTTTTAAGTGCTCCTGCTGCAGCTACAGCAACAGCAGCAGCAGCAACTAGAGAGTGAGTGCTGCTGTGGATGGCCTTTCCATTTCATCAAACACTTAGCATATACTTCCATATCTCTCTTGAGCACTATTTTTTGCTAGTTCTCTCTCTCTCTCTCTCTCTGAGTTTTATATACATATGAAGAGTTATTCTTGGCAGACACTTACATTTCTCTCTCTTGAGCACTATATCTTCGCTACTTCTGTCTCTTTGTTTTACATATATGTGCAGTTATCCAAGATTTTATTGATATCTTGATATATATATATATATAGCTAGTGAGACTAGTTTACTTCATATCATTGAGTTGATGATTGCTTCATGCATGTCTTTTCTTGGGCTTTTTTTTGCTTTACCCCCACTTATTTACATACTCATTTTACTTTGCCGCCCCTCCCCACACCCACATTTATGTAATCATTTCGCTTTGACTGTTGCACGAGAAGATCTCTCTGGCCCCTCCTTTTGACGTAACACTTTGAAAACCCCCTTCCGCATCCTCGTTAATTAAACACGGAGTGTAATATTGTATCAGCCTAAATATACTCATTTCTATTTTATAATAATATTATATTACCAAATTTTGTAATAGATTATAAGTTGAATTTTTTATTTTTATTATTATCATTAATTGTGTCGAAACTAATGTTTTCTCAAACAATGCCGAATTCAATGTTAGATTATCTATTTGAGATGGAGGAAGTATATTTTCATGTTCCAATTAAGGGTTGGCATTTGAGTATACTTCAACATAATCAATGGCAATAAATTTATTCTAGTGTTATGAGAATTTTAAAAATTTGAGTTATGTATATATATATTAAATAAGAAAAATGGGACATATGTATATTTTTAAATACTGAATGGGTTGCAGAATCGATAAGGGATTTTTTTTTTAATTAAAATGAAGTGTTTATGTTGTACAATAATTTTCTGGAAAAGAAAATTGAACTCCTAGTAAAGTATATCTCAAAAAGAATATTACTCTTAAATTTAGGATAGAGGGCTCCTACGTAAATTACTGACTCTTAGGAGGCGTTTGTTTTGTAGGTAGCATCTGAATGATGAATTTACTGCTTAATGTTGAATTGTATCTCTCTAGCAATGAGTTATTCTAGATTCAGAACTTGTTCAGTGAGCAGGGATAAATACTGAATGTATATATATATATGACCTTTGGCAAGTTCACCTATATATAGTAATTATTATAACATTTATATATACCTCATGAACAAAAAAGTAAGGTTAACTTTAGAGCAAAATGTCATTAAAAAGTTTTAGCATTCAGCATTAATTTTTCAGCAGATCAGTTCCTCACAATGCCTAAAGGCTTCAACATAAAAAGACTGAAAAACAAACAAACATGAATGTTCCTCTACTGAATAGTTCTTCGTTAAGCGTTAAGACTTGGGAGGTAATGACAATCACCCTCTTACTTTACTTTGAAAATCTCAAATCTCACAATAATTAGTTCTAGTCATCGATCAGCTAGTTGCATTAATTTTCATAGAAAGTCATAATATTGTTTTAGCTAGTAATGAAGGTATCATTTAATATTTTTTGAAATATGAAGTCTCAGGGGTGATCGATTATTGTAATTTTTAAAATTTGTTGGGTAAATTATTATTGTTATATTTTTCTTTTTCCCAATACTCGGCCTTTAAAAACAAGTAGTACTGTTGGGGTAACTAAATCCATGGCACTCACCTCCATTCGCATTCTTAGGCAACCTCTTTATATATTTTGCCACCTTCATGACAACACAAATTAAACTAAGAAGCGATCAGCGTTGACTAAGAAAACATTGTAAGCCAATGCCATCCACACCAGAAGTGATCAATAACCTATATCGGTTGTTCCCCGCCATTTTAGCATAAATACTTCACGCCCTTGCATGTGTTATATATGGTCAGCATTGCTACTAGCGATAGGTAGGTGAGTGACACAGTTGCCACATCTTTATGAAATTTGATGAGGATTTGTTTCATATTTAAGCTATGTATTCTTATATCTAATTCTCTACTCATCAAGTGCCGAATGTTACTGGTATATATAAATACAGCCCCAAGGCAGTTCATCGATGTATATACATTGTGGCTTAGTTTGACCATCTCGATCTGAAAGCTGAGAAGTAAATATATATATATATATATGTATGTATAAACGGATGAAACATTTTTTAACAGAATTGAAGGGGATCCATCCAACAAAAGGTTGATGGAGGATAGATGCAGTACAGACAAAAAGAAAGGAATTAAAGCACTAACCAAAGGTCATCATTCATACAAACATGGAAATAATGAACAAGCTCATAGAATTTAAAGCAACAGCGACACGAAAATTCCAGGCCAGCACTTCATTAAAAGTGGGCATCTTCTAAATAATATATATTCATCGACCACAATGAAATTGAACAAACTTTACAAGCAGCAAGATATGATAAGAAACATGATAATAGAGACATGCCGTACCTGAATACAAACATGGTATGCACATACGGGGAGTGAGAGTTTCCCGCTTCCCTAAAGTATGTTAATTCACCAAAGAGATTCTGTATTAATTGATAAACAAATGTGGTATATTTCAATATCAAGCATAGTTTAAGGGCATTCTCGTACGAAAGGGTCCATTCAGCCAATGCCGAGCTTTTAGAAAGATTCATATTAAAAGCCCACAGGTAGTCATTGGAAGCGGAAGTCAATAGGCAGGGACATATATATGCACATATACAAATGCATAAATGATGCAAGCATATCTATAGGCTACTAATTTAATTTATACATAAGAAGAAAGAGGACACTTCAATATATATTGTCAAATTTTAGTTAAGGGTGTGATTAAACTCCCAATTCCGAGAATTAGGATTGGAAATTTGGAATTGGAGCAAAATTAGTTGAACATTCATATATTATAAAAATCCAATCTTTATATATATATATATATAAATTAAAAAAAAATTAATAAGCCCACTTAATTTTTGGCTAAGTTTTTTATGCCTTAAAAAAGAATGTACTGCTAATAAGGCCCCATTTTAAACTTAGCCTTAAGCCCCCGAAACCTCTGAACCGGCTTGCAGTGATTAAGAAACTCACTCAAGATTCATGCAATTTAACAGTAAGTACACAATGGCAAATTGAGGGTTTGAACTTTGAAGACATTCTGAAAAACATAACAAAGAACACGTGCTTTCTCTGAAAGTAGAAACCCTAGTTAACTTACCAGAATAGCAATGCTAAAGAAAATCTTCCAAATCTGCGCAAATGGAAAACAAGAACAATGTACTTAAACTGAACGAAAGAAGACAAAAGTACTACAAAGAGATCAAGATTTCAACTTCCAAGAATGTGGTGCCTTGGAACTAACAAAAACCCTAAAACCTCAAACTTCAGGAACCACAAACACAACTACGGTTTTTGAATCTTAAAAATGTATAAAGAAATTAAAAAAAAATTGTTTTACTCAGATTAAAAATACTCTTTGAATGGTTAGTAGTGCCTGTGCGCCACAGGTTACCATTGAGCCCTATTATATAGATATAGAGAGAGATAATAATAATAATAATAATAATAATAATAATAATAATAATAATAATAATAATAATAATAGGATATATATAAAATGGGAGAAGTAAAAGTATTAATGAAACTTTAATATGGAATTTGATACATGTCACCTTAATTATTCACTTTAATGGAATCATTTTTCCTTATTTCTTACACTTAGGTACCCTCAAGTATAAATTTATGCACATAAGTCCCTATATTTTTATTTTTTTCCTAAAATACCCCATATCTAATTAAAAAATTCGAAATCCAACTGGGAGCGATTGCCCCCACTTGCCCCTACACAAGGACGCCCCTGCACCTAATACTAACCATGCATTTTGTCCTGTTTTCCAAGGCGTTGCCATTCATTAATTTTATTATATTTTATTCTATCTATTTTTCAATTATTTAATTTCTCACTTTAATTAATCACACACACATATATATATACAAGCTTTTTCTTATAATGGTTGTCTATAGACTTTTTGATTTAGTCATCTTATTTACCTTTACATTTTTTTTTCCGTCTTTAAATCGCTACATTCACTATTTTTCTTAAGTTGCTAATCTATTACTATATGGTAATATGTCTATTACTATTTGGTAATATGTAGGAACCTATTTTATTTGAGATTCTAATATGTGCTCTTAACATTTTCTTTCATTAACAGGTATAAGTGTGTATTACTTTTTTCTACTACATTATATAAAAAAACAATATATATACATACATATAAATAATATTAAATTTATTGATAAAAATAAATTTTATTAAACGCCCGTAAATCGCACAGGTTGCTAACTAATAATAATAATAAATGTATATGCATGATGATTATATACCAGTGGTTAGGGCTTTATTAATCCATAACGACGACCATTGAAATTGTTGAAAACGTCCTCCACCATTATTGCATTGCGCTTAACACCATCGTCCATAGCCATGACCACCCACTACACCAAAAATTATCTTAAGAGATTGACTTTTTTTCGTTAGTCGCTTAAGCACTTCTTAAGCGACCAACATTATAATTTGTCGCTTAAGCATGCTTAAGCGACTAGAGTTAATTAGTCGCCAAGGAGCCTCTTAAGCGACAATATTTTAGTAACCACCTTTGTTAGTTGCCTAAGAAACCTTATGCGACTACACTTAAGAGACTGACAAAGCCTTGTCCGTCGCTTAAGTTGGACTAGCTTAAGCGACTAACAATGCCATTATTAGTCGCTTAAGCAGGCCTAGTTTAAGCTACTAAGCTATTTACCATTAATCGTCTGAGCCTTAAGTGATGGAGTTTGAGTCTGTGGCTTAAAAGTTTCTTAAGTGACGAACCTATATTTATCAGTCGTTTAAGAGCTACAGCCACTCGGTTAATGAAACAATACATAAATGACTGATAGTTAATCGCTTAAGACTTAAGAGACGGAGAAGAGGTCTTAAGCGACTGTGAAAGTTAGTCTCTTAAGATGATTTCTGGCCTAGTGATCACAGGAGATAGAGAGAGAGAGAGAGTAGAGAAAGATAGTATTTTAGAATTAAAAGATATGCTAAAGAAGATCGAGGTCTTGGCCCAAATAGTAAAAATGTAGTATTTCACATTGGGCAACCAAGAATTAAAATTAATCCTCACCCCCTTCCCTTGCGAAGAGCAACCCGGATCTGCCTATCTATCTATCTATTGCTTCTAGTTAAAAAAATAAAAAATTATGTTAAAGAAAGAAATGAAGACAAAACTTTTAAAAGAATTAGAATATTTTCCAATGCTTTTATATTTGCTTTTGCCTTCTTTTTTTTTTTTTTTAATTATTACTAGTGATGGTTTTATGATACAATTCTTTTTTGTATAAATCTTGATTCTACCATTATTATAAATAACAATCGAACACACGACCACTATCACTACGAGAGTGGATAGAACAAAGAATTCAATATCACGTCCATGTGGATTGAACCCACACACCCTTTATTGTTTTATCTTACGTTATTTAAAAAATGATAAACATCTTACGAATTTGTTTAGGTCTATCTTGAATTAATCTGAGTTTTAGGGATAGATAATTTTACCAAATATGAAATTACCATATAATCAATACAAGAGCAACACCTAGTAGAATGAGTGGGCTAACCTAACGAGGAAGCATGTATACGGATACGGGTATCTAATACAATATAGCACGAACTGACGTGGCTGAAATACTTCCGCACTTATGAACCCAAGTGTAAGTTGTCAAGTTATAATACTTGGTAAGTCCAAGTGTCGAACCACAAGGATAATCGAAAAGACGATGTGGTGATTACGAGTCCAAGGCTTTGTTTTAAGAAGTGGATCGGTTGATTTTAATTGTTGATTTTAAAATTATGCAATAAAAATTAAAGTGATTAATCAAATGATGAGAAAAGGCTAAGGCGTTATAGATAATTCATTCGCTTTACAACATTATGTAGAATCAATCTCATACAAAGTTCTCAATGCAATTCCTAAGTGTTAAGTATCTTACACTTTTCTAAGCAAAAGGGTGTGAAGCAAAAGCAACCCATTCCCATATATATGCAAATAGTGTAAGCAAAACTTAACACAAGTGTATCTCTCCTTTGTATCTTGTAATTAAAGGGTGTGAAGCAAGGCAACTCATTCCCATATAATGCTCAACCAAGATACAAATTTAAGAAACACCAAAATAAAAGGCATAAATTTCAACTAGGCATTTGAGAACTCATTGTTAGTTTTCCCTAGGCAATTGACTTGATTATGAGATTGGCCACTTAAAGAGTTAAGCACAATAAATCATAATATTTCTTTTGCCTAAGATTGGGAGGTCTAGGTGGTGAATAAACCGTCCGGTATAGACATATTTGATAAATACAAATTGAATCTTTACGGTAATTAGTGGAGTTGTTTATGACATAAACTTAAGAGATCCTCTTTGGCAACGCCTTACCATAAACCAGATTTCGCTAACTGGCACGCCCGTTTGGAACGGTTATCGGACGTGCCACATTTTGGCTATCCATGCATTTGGAAGGGTTTAGGCCGTTCCTGTTTAGGAACGGTTTATAACCGTACCAAAATGGTTCTTATCTTCATTTCAATTTTCCTCGTTGACTGAAGCTCCGGCCAACTTGAAAAGTCAAACAGGCACGGTTTACAGAAGTGCCAAAACGGTTCCTATCTTCATTTCCTTTTCCCCCTCTTTGACCAAATCTCCCGCCCATTTTAAAAGCCAATTTTTAAAGCATTTCAAGATTTCCGCTCATAATTTCATTTCAAAATATTCAATTTTATTTTAAAAAATATAATAAAACATATTATTTTTTTCACTTTTTCTAACAGTATAATGAAAATGAAAATTATGCTTAAATACCCATATTTCATTTTTTTTTAAATAAGACCATTTTGACTTTTTCAAAATTTATATTATTTATTTTTTAAAATTAATTAATTTCATTTTGTAAAACCTACATATTGTATAGTTAAACCTTTTTATAATTAATCTTCATTAACTTAGTGATTCTTATATTAAATATTTTTTTAAGGAGCAAAGTTTGCAATTAAAATTTGTTTCTATTAGTACTTTTATTTGCAAATCCTTTTGTTTAGCTGTTAAAAATGAAAAATATATTTTTTTTCTTTATAATCTAGTTATTTTATAATATCTACGTATTATACTAAAATTAAATTTAAAACTAGCCGCACTAAAATTAAATATATGGTTTGCATCTTAAGTAAACATATAGTTTTTTGGTGATTAAGAAATCAATAACAGCTTGAAATGTTATAATGCATTTTATCTAAATTGAATATGATAATTTAATTTAATTCATCAAAATTTATATAATTAATTTCCAATAAAAAACTAGATATTACTCAATTCTAGAACTAGAAAATTCACGCCTATCATGTATTTATAAAATAACTAGGGCATATACTTAACATTGATGTTTATGAATAAAATTAACAAAGGATGTAGGATATCACATATTTGTTTAGAAAAATATCATTGTTATACTTATGGCTCGTTTAGTTGCCCCTTATCAAATTATAAATTAGACAGTTTACGATTTCCACATTTAATTGTGGTCGATTGTCAAAATTGAATATGGTAATTTAATTTCACTCTCAAAATTTATATAATTAATTTTAAGTAAAAAAACTAAATATTACCCAATTCTAGAACTAGGAAATATGGTACCATATATTTGTAAAATAACTAGTGCTTATATTTAACATTGATGTCTATGGACAAAATTAACAAAGGCTGTTGGATTTCACAGATTAGTTTAGAAAAACATCATTTTTATACTTATGGCTCGTTTAATTGCCCCTTATCAAATTATAAATTAGACAGTTTACCATTTCCACATTTAATTGTGTTCGGTTGTCAAAATTGAATATGGTAATTTAATTTCATTCTCAAAATTTATATAATTAATTTTAAGTGAAAAACTAGATATTACCCAATTCTAGAACTAGGGAATTCACTTCTACCATGTATTTGTAAAATAACTAGTGCTTATACTTAACATTGATGTCTATGGACAAAATTAGCAAAAGATGTAGGATTTCACATATTAGTTTAGAAAAACATCATTGTTATACTTATGGCTCGTTTAATTTCCCCTTATCAAATTATAAATTAGACTGTTTACGATTATCACATTTAATTGTGTTCAGTTGTCAAAATTGAATATGATAATTTAATTTCATTTATCAAAATTTATATAACTGATTTCAAGTAAAAAAACTAAATATTACCCAATTCTATAACTAGGGAATTCACTGTTACCATGTATTTGTAAAATAATTAGTGGCTACACTTAACATGATATATATTTTAAGTATTGTAACACTAGGTTTAAATATTTGTCTTACCGTGCCAAATCAATCTACTACATTATAAAGCTTGAACACAGTTCATTAATCCTGAAGTCGTGTCAAGTTTTTGAATTTTCGATTTTGTCTTTTTTTCCTTTAATTTCACAAAATATTATAATATAATCATTTAGAAACCTTACACTAATAAGGGTGTTTAATACCTTAGTCACTTGACCACTTACTATTGTTAGTTTTTATTCCGTAAAAAACTTAGTAGTACTTAAAATTAAAGAAGGCTGACCAGCTAACCACCACTAAAATGATTTTTGTCCAACATTTTCGTTTATTGTTCTCCGTAATTATAGGGGTATCCTTAAATGCACTCTTTAAATTAGTCTTCTCACCCACTAAAATTTAAAACTAAGTCAAACTTAATTTGAGGATCAAATGGATGAATTTTTTCATAAAATTTGGTGAAGATAATTTATATAAATAATAGATCATCTATACAAATGAGCTATGTATGTTACACTCATCATACCCGAAAAAATAAGACATCTAATTTTACCTATACAATAAATTGAGGCTCTTAATTTGAAGCAATATATATATATATATCGTATTTAGATTTGTGAAAAAACAATATACAACACCATAAAATGACACGAATAAATAAGAAGTTATAAATTAACAAGTTGATCAGTTTTTGCCGTGTCCAGTAACATGTGTGGTAACTTAATAAAACACAATAATGAATCGTTATAAATAAATATTTGTTATTCTTGATGTGTTTATATGTATATTTTCCAATGTATGCATAATATAACTTGTTTACACACTGACTCATATTTGATGCAGTATATATAACTTGTTTATGATTTGAGTAATTAATTTACGTAACAATTTGATTTTTTGATTAATTTATTTGTTTACATGATTCTTTGATATATAATAATGATATAATATAACGAATGGATTGATAAATTATGATGAGGGATGTAACAAAGAAGTTTTACGCCCCTCAATAATTTTTTTCTCAACTTCTAAATTCATCAATCAATTTGTAAGATTATATCATTATTATGTATTAAAGAGCATGTAAAAAATTGAATTAATCAGACTTGCAGAAAACCCCTCATCATAATCACATTATATATTAAATTATGAGTTGCATAAAATTTAAGTAAAACTAAACATGCTGATTAAATGGTTACAAATATCTGATTAATGTGAAACTTTGGGTGGTTGATAAACACAATAAAAATAACTAATCAAATGGTGGAATTGATAAATTATAAATCTGACAAAAAATTATAAGTGATAAATTAGTATTATATATAATTTTCTAATCAACCTGCCATCGAGTTGACCAGCAAGCCAAAGCGCTTTACTTACATCCTGAATTCATGGTTCTATAAGCTCCATTATCCTCCTACTGCCTCATTTGGGATATTTTAGGTGATAATTTTTGCTAGTTCAGTTGATTAAATTAGGTGTTTTTTTCCTACGTAAAGTATGAACTTCTCTTGTTCTTTTTAGAGGTGTGCAACATGTTCACATTCATATCTATGATTTGTAATAATACCTTTGGTTCACAGTTCTTTTTCTTTCACCGGACTTGCATGTGTGAGTGTGTTATGACTTATGACGGTGTTACGCTTTTAATTTGTGTTTGTTTTAATTGGAGCTTCTTTGTCAACATTTCACAAAAAGTAGTGGCGGAGTTGCATGGTGAACAAATATGAGGTCGGAGAGGTGACATTATATTTTACAAGTGTAAAATACATTGACACCCTTTCCTTGTAACCTAGGTTTTTTAAGGTTAGTATAGGGTGCAGATGATTGAATTAGGTAACAATTTAGGGTGAAATAGATTAGGACATTTCATGATGAAATTTTATGATGAAATTTTTAACGAAGTCTCATTTTTGCTTTTTTTTAACCCTCCAAGGCGGAGTTGTTGCTTAATTATCCCTTGGACTTCGGAGCACCAATTGATCCATCCACCATCCTTCATTGGTAATCTTACTAAAGTGCAAGTTCTTCAATTCTTTCCTTTTTCACCCCTTAGTAGCTTGCCTCTGATCACTTACAAATACCATCTTTCGACTAATTCTAGCTTTTAACGTTTCTCAAGGTTTTTTTTTGTTTTTTTAAGCTCTCTTTTTAGTGCTAATTATTATATCTTAATTTGGGTATATTTCATACCAATCATGTCTATTTACAGCTGCAACAATTTTCGGAGTCCGGCTTTCTTCCTGATGTTCTTTCTAAATCAGTTAATTTTTATTTCCAATAATGTGTTGGAAAAAAATGTATTCACTTTGGTAGTTAGGAGGGTAAGAAGTTTGAATCAAAGTTGCAAAAAAACCCTCTTTCTCTTCATTAGCGTAATTAATTTCAACAATTTCTTATCGATTCTTTTCTTTTTAGCCCATGATCATTGATGGAGCGAGCAATTCTATCTCCTAAGACTCGAAAACGTAAGCATGCCCAACATGACCAAAAGTTATTTTGATTCTTAGCCCTAATTTCAACACTTATTCTTCTCCATTATTCTCAAGTTTTGAAATTTGAGTTTTATCTTTTGATCATCAGTTCAAATTGGAATTAGAAACATTTAAAAAAATAATTTGGTAAAATTCTAGGGTTTTAGTTCTTATAGATGGAGTTATTATTAATTTTTTGTTTGTGGATTTTTTATATGATTTAAGAGCATAAGCTACTTATATTCGGTGTGTATATTCTGGATCAATTGTGTACTTCGAATCTATGGTATTTAGAGCTACTTAGGAATTGATGTGTACTCAGCTGGGTTGTGGCTGTGTGGTGTTCACAAGGTGATGTGAACTGTTAGTCTGTGGCTGCTATTATTGTTGTTGTTGCTGCAAATTTTCTGCTGTGAAAAACAGTCCATATAAACTATACTTTGTTGATTTTTGAAACTATTCTTTGTGCTGATAGATCTATTTCCGAATCTGTTAATAGTGCTACCATTGAATCTGTTAATGTTGCTGTGTTAAATATATACTGCCGTGTTAAATCTGTTGCTGTATAAATCTGTGCTGAGCTGTTTTTTATTACTGCAAAATTCTGAATCATTTTGTATTAATTTTGGCTGCAAGTTTCGTGTGATTCATTTCCTCATTTTGAGATTGTTTGGATATTTTTTTTATTACAATATGTTTGTAAAAATTCTTTTGAACTCTTAAGTTTTTCATAATCTGGAACTTACAAAATATGCTTTTGGCTGAGCTTCTGTATTATTATTTCTTAATTCTTGTTGGTGAGGTTATCTCAGAAATCTACTAGTATTTGTTTTATTTAGGTTGTCATTGAATTAATGCTCATAATCTTGTAATTTGAACTAGGTTTGTCTATTATGAATTTATTATTAGATCAGTTTACTCTATATTTTTTATTAGTTTGATAATTATTTAAGGTCGCTATATATTTTGAATTCCGAAACTTTCATATATTGCTACTGCGCTATCACAAAGAATTAATACTTGGCTGTGTATTTTCATATATTGCTGTTAATTGGCTGCGCGTTAATGCACTTGGCTGAAGTTCATAAAGGAACTTGTCTATCTTCATGGAAAGTGGTATATTTAAGTAGTTATATATGCAGTATTGTTTACACTGCCTTCTACCCTTCTCTTTTGTATCTTATAGGGAGCATTTAAGAAGCAGTACTTTGACTAAGATTTGAATTTCATGATATAGAGGTGAATGAAATTGCTTTTAGACATGAGAAGTAGATGGAACTGGATACATAAGCTAGAGTAGATATTAGAGCGGACTTTGGAAACTATAGTAAGTTTGCAAAGATTATTGACTTCAAACATTGACTTTAACATTCTTGTTTTTTCACAGGAAAATTTAGTAGCTTCATTTGTTCTTGAATTTTGTGAGCGAGGATCCCTAACATGTGATAGTAAGTGTATTCGCACAATCATCTTCTTCCTCCCACTGATGATTAGCCGCATTAGTAAGTACTCTTAATACTCGTGTTTAGCCCATCTTATCATTATATATATTTTCTAAATTAGCATGATCATTTATTTTGATATTGAAACCGTACAATCAATTCATTTGTATGTCCTTTATCTTCAGTTCTAACATCTACATTTTTTATATTATTTTACAGGAGTACTATATTTATCAAGTAACAAGGGATTGTTATTAATAAATGGTGAAGAAGCTTGGACTAGTTAAACTTTGAGGGTTTTGTGAATTGTAATATTATATTTAATTTGTATGTACATTAATATCAATGTTTTGTGCATTGTAGTATTGCTAATTACGACTCGATGATTGTTATGTGAATTAGATTGTCCTTTTTAATTGAAATATATGTGATGGTGTTAATTGTCCTTTTTAATTGAAATATATGTGATTGTGTTAATTGTCCTTTTTAATTGAAATATATGTGATTGTGTTAATTGTCCTTTTAATTGAAATTTATTTGATGGTGTTAATTTGGATTAGATTGGATTATATTATTATTATTTTTATTTGAGATTTGATGGTGTGTAACATGCTGAAAAAATCAAGGAAAAACAAATAAAATTGTAACTAGACCAAAAAAAAGAGCCTACAGGAAAATAGCTTTACAAAATTGACATGGTTTTGGCACGGCTAAAGCCGTTCCAAATGAGTGCCTACCTTTTATATGTATTATTAACTAGTAGAAACGTGGATGAATAAAACAATTATACGTGGACGAATGAGAAAATTACAAGTGGTCTAATGAAAAAATGACACATGGCAATTGATTAAGAAATTAAGGCAAAAGAAGAGACGAATCTGACACGGTTTAGAGCAAATCCAAAATCGTTCCAGTTTTGGTAGAAAAGGGGTACGGTTTGACCAAAATATAGCACCGAATGGGAACGGATATAGCCGTTCCAAAAAAAAATACCACGCCTGGTTTGGGTACGGTTAAAAACTGATCCAGATTTATTTTGGCACGGTTTAGAGCAGTGCTTGTTTGGCATTTCTGGTGTAGTGTTAACTAAGAAAATATTGAGTCTCAAAATCACATAAAGTGTAGAAAGCACTCAACATATCATTAAAGCATTCAAGGATTGGAATCTCAAATTTATGATATTTCCATGAATATCAAAGACTAATCATGCTTGGTAATGAAAAGTATTTCATTCATAGAAGGAATGGACATAGGCTAGTAAGAAATACACAAGTGTATCATCTCTTCATTAATGCTTAAGCACTAGGTATACAAGGCATACAAAGTCAAATCATCTTATGAAGATTATTTTACTAGCTTATGGATGGTTGATTAAATGGTGAAGATGAATGATTTAACAACTGTTTAACAATACTAATAATGGAATGAGAAATGAACTTACATAATTAATGCATTGCAAACTTCATCTTTTAGTCTTAACAAAGAAATTTACTCCATAATAAATGTAGAGACAAGAATTATAGAAGTGTATTCCATTTCTCTTCAATGAAGATAATAAATTACAAATTCTAGAGAGAGAGTGTGATTCAAGACAAGTAAATAAAACTATTAATAATCCAAGAGTCTAAGTCCTTTTCTCAATACAATAATGAAGACTATATATATAGATGAGTGTGTTGTCTCCCTCTCCTTTCTCTACTAAAGATCCAAGAGAAACTATCCCCTTTGTCCATTGAAAAATAGCCACTCTTGTATAAAATACAATATTCTAGGAGATAGTGATTTGAGCTACTATTTAGTCTCCAAGCTAGCTATCAAAATAGGGGAGGTGTCATAAAAGACAAAACAAATCATCTAGATTAATTTTGGCTTGAGCTAGATGGATCCAAGTGATGGGAAAATTTTCTTGATTGATCCAACTCTTTGACTTTTTCTTGACTTTTTGCTTTAAAGGCCAAAAATTGCTTGATTGATCATTCTTCTTTTACTCAATAAATTTCTCAAGATCTAAAGGCAACAAAATAAATACAAAAATGCCTTTCCAAGCAATGTTAAATACAAAATATACTACGAGGACTAATCGCGAGATAAATTAGCAAACCGAATGGTTTTAGAGAGTTAAACGCATCAAACAACTCCGAAAAAGAGCATATTAATGACAATATTATGCGTTTATCACGAACATGGAAATATGACAAATATAAAATAAAATAAAATAAAAATGATACAATACACTTAGGATATGCTACAAAAGTTTAATATATAATATATTCTTATACATAAAAGTTGTAAACGCTACTGTTGATATTCATGAAGACATAAATTAATTTAAGAACCAATTACATAAAACATGAAATAGCGATTCAATTAATTCCAAATATTTTTCACACCCTGTCAAAAGAATTATCATATTACATTTCATGTCTAACCCATGATCTCATGACAATCAACTTCATGTAAGTGAGATTTTTTTTCCATAACTATTTTGAAGATATTTAATAGTTTTTCCTTCGCGTGCATTTTCAATATAATGAATTAGCCTATGTTTATTATTTATACAAAATATTATCATGTCCGTATGTCCTAGCCATATCCAAGAAGTGTTTGAAAAATAATAAATGCAAAAAATACCAATACGTGTCATGTATGTATTGAGCAAGCATCAGTACAAGATACGTATCGGATACAGTTTCAATGATCCCATATGAAGTATCCACGCTTTAGAGCCTAGTTGGTAAGGTATCTACCTGAATTCAGGAAATGTCTTAAATTTGAGTATCATTTAATTTGCATGGAGATTTTTGTTATTATTATGGTTAAAAAAAAATACTAATTAGGTCTTCGTTTTTTTTTTTTAAAAAAAAAACAAGCCATACCTGATATTCATGTTGACCGATAAATATCTCGAAATTAATTGGAATTATGTAGCTGTACTCATTTTATATTTTCTTCCCTCTCTTTTCATTTTCTTTTGGGTCCGCCCTTTCTTTCTATTCCTGTTAATTTTGAGAAATAATTGTTAGAAATAAAATTATTAAATAAATTTTTAGAACAAACTTCATACATAATAGTGAGAAAAATTTGTTTTTATAATAATATTTTCAGTCAATTGGGGTATATTGACGTTGAGGAAATATCTAAAAGGTTGAATAGTTTTTCTATTTAATAAAGGATGTTTCTAGCAGAAGGTCTTCGGAATTTTGCAAATACAGGGGGTGTAGTTGAAATTTTAACAAAATACTAAGGCTCCATTTGA
Source organism: Lonicera japonica (assembly GCA_021464415.1). Lineage (NCBI taxonomy): Eukaryota > Viridiplantae > Streptophyta > Magnoliopsida > Dipsacales > Caprifoliaceae > Lonicera > Lonicera japonica. The sequence goes on along the minus strand of CM038466.1, from coordinate 76,871,612 downwards.
TTGCAAAGATGGAAAAGGAAAATAAATTTAGTTAGTTTGTGTGAAGAGATAAAAAATGAGGTGAGAGATGTTACTCATTTTATGAGTATATATCCTCCATCCTTCAATATTTTTGGTGGAAAATTTTTACTCACTACCAAGCAAAGAAAATTTCTTCATGGAAAAACTTAAAAATCAAGAGGATATCACCTCTATCACTCAACTTATTTTTCATCTTTTCACCAAAACTAACTCAATTTATTTTCCTTTTCCACCTTGCAATCAAACAAAGCCTAAAGATCTAAATGGAATTTCTCAATTTTAATTTAATTATTACGTCAACTAGCTTACAATGGTAAAAAAGAAGAAGAAGAAGAAGAAGTAAACACAAACTGCATGCCGACCAAGCACTCTATATATACACACGTAATATGTGTGCGAATGTGCGATTTATATATATTTAATTTTAAAAAAAATCTAATATGTAACATAGTGGTTGTGAGTCCAGGTATCCCCCTACTAGCGGGAGTTTGAATCTTGTTGCTTACGCAGTAAAATTCTTTTTTAATGAAATAAAAGGTCATGAGGGAAAAATAAGATAACCAAAAACCGAACAAGGATTCATAACTACCAAATTGCCTTTTGCCTTTATATAATAGTAGATATCATGCCCACCACATTTTACGTATACAAACTTATTATTTAATTCGAGGTATAAGTTGGTAAATGGTCAGTGTTGCGTGATCTGATAGAATCACATGTTACATGATAACATGACACAGATCAACACAATATTATAAGTTAATGTGTGAATCCTTGATGAATTTGAATAATTAACGGGTTCACCATTCTAACACGAAATGATAACACTTCGGTTAGGAGTTCATCCTTATTTTTTAACTTTTAATATGACTAAAATTTATCAAATCTTGTTAGGATTTGTACCTATTTTAAACTTTATAAATATTCATCCCTACTTTTGAAGTAATTTTAGTTAATTTTTATCTTGTTTCTAGTAAAAAAATTAACTTTTTTTTTTTTTTAATAAAAAATATTTACTTAACAGGTACTATCAACCCGTGTCATGTCACCCAATAACAAACCGAGTCATAAGAAACACGGGTCATTTGGATGAGAAAATAGTAAGGTCAAAAACATAACAATAAAAAATTGAAAGAAGAAAAAAAGGCGAATCAACTATTTTTTGTACCATTCATTGATAAATATACATGTGAGATTGCCTTTAAATCATTTTTTGTACCACTCATTGATAAAATATACTTGTGAGACCACTTTTAAATATTCTAAAAATTATCCAAATCGTAGCTCATTTGACGCTGTTAGTGAGAAAAAAAAATGGTTCATACAAGTAACACACTCGTATGCATTTTTTTTTTCAAACTTGTGAACCATAAAGGTATGGCACACCCTATATGACCATTTTTTTAACTATACCCGCTTTATAAATTAGTGTTACATTTATAAATTTAGAATTAAGTTTTAATTTTATGATGTGAATGCTCTCGTAAAGATAAATTTATTGAAAAGCATACATCCATAGCTTCTTTAAAATAAACACAATTTTCAATGGTTCGGTTTGGCACTAAAATATTTAGTGATCAGAAGAAAGGAAAAGAAAACTGACGTGAACATCATGGTTACATATGGTAATGCAATATTTGTCCAACGCAATCCACTCATCAAATTAATAATTAACTTGCCACTTAAAAAACAAACAAAATCTTTCACAAGGTAGCTTATAGAATAAAGAAAATAATAGTAATATGATAATAGTATATATATATATATATATATATGTAATACACAAGTTCTTGAAATAAACATTTGATTCAATAGCCATTGTGATCAGATTAAAACTAATAAACTTATGCACACACACAAAAAAAATAGAACCTTAGCATCAAATTAAGACTAATAATCAATGTTTCAAAAGGCGCGCCTTAAGGCAAGGCGGTAGCAAAACCCTTTGAGGTGTAATGTACCAAAACTGCGTCGTTTGGTCGGGTTTATAAAAATGAAGGAAAAAATAAATAGAAATAAAGAAACCAAAACCTAATCATCTTCTTAGATCATAACTAAGGAGAATTGACTTTCTTTGTCTTCTTCTCCAGTTCTTTGTCTTTTTTCCTTAGATGTAACCCTAATCGTGTCTTCTTCTTCTTCGGTTCTTTCACTTCTTTGTCTTCCCATTTTCTTCTTCTGCTTCTTCGTAATTATCGTAAGAGTAATTGAAATAGAGATTTAATTTGAGGGATATATTTGTTTGTAATTTTTCGGTAGAACACACTCCTATAATACTACCGATCGATGCTTTTTGATGAGTGCAAGGATGGCATGAGCTCAAAGGCATGGAAGGAGGTTTAAAATGATCCAATCAGAGTTCTAATTAAACAGTTACGAGATCTCGAATGAAGAAGTTCAAGGAAGAGCTTAATGGCATGGTTCGAGGTGTTTTGGAGCAAGCCGAGACATGGAGACCAATTGAAGTCTTTAAAATGAAGATAGAGAGGCATTAGGAGATTATTTGGAACATTAAGGGGTAGCCTCGGAGTTTCTAATTTTTTCTTTAGTGTTGGACTTGTAATAGGAATGTCTATTTTCGTTTCCTTATTGTTTTAGGTTTATTTAACTCCTATTTAAAAGGGAGAAATTCATTGTTTTTGTTGGTTGATATATTATTATTCATAAAATTCGAGTGTTTTCACTTTTTAGTTCTTGAGAGCTTGTTGAGCAATTCCAGATTTATTTCAATTCGTGATTGTTCTTGACTTATCAATTAATCATCCCCAATCAATTGTGGCGTCTTCGACTATACCAAGATTCACAACTCTATTATCACATGGGTTGCAGTTCCATCTTCCATCCATTCATTTATTTCTAAGGTTCTTGCCTCCATATATATAGGCAACGAGTCGTGGATTCACCCCAAATCTAGTTTAGAAACTATCATAGTGCGTATCACTTTTTGTTTAAACCAATAAAAATTAGTCACCTATTTAGTGCTCTAGACCCGTCTTTTATTGCATAACTAATTTACTTTTCTATGGTTATTTATAAATGTGAATTTTTCTTTATATATCATTACAAATTAACTATGTAAATCAAAATTCATTTATAGACATAACAAATTAAATGAAAACATGATTAAATTTGATGTATAATATATATTGGTAATTTGGTATATATTAATTATTTGAGATTAAACTATTTGTGAGAAAAAGAATTTCATAATCTATTTGTAAAAAACATATTTTTAGCATTTGTGGTGTATAATATATATTTGTATATATTTATATATATTGATTGAGATTAAACTATTTGTAAAAAAAACAGAATTTAATAATTTATCGTATACCATATAAGTTTCTATATATAAATTGTTTGGGATTAAAATATTTGTAAAAATCATATTTTTATCATTTATGCCCTGCACTTGTATGTATATTATTTGTGTCAAAGATTAAATAATTTATCAATTAACTAATGCATATTATTAGGAAAAAATAAAATAAAAATGAGGCTTATGCCTAAATGTGCCTCAAGGCCTAAATCTCATATCGCTTTGGTGAAACGCCTCAAACCCACATTTCGTGCTCATAATATAATATAAAACCCCTTGGTACTCAACTTTGTAATCTTTTGAGTTTTTATTAAATGCTCGTTCATAATTCCTGGACAAGATTCACGAGGAATATAAAATTTAGTAAAATAACCAAATAAAGTAATACAATTATATTGTTGATGAAACGGTAGGGTATGTCTTGCTTTGGCATTAAAGTAGAAAATTACCATTTTTCCTTTTCCGGAAGTACAAAAACTTGAATCAAATAAATTTGAAATTCTTGAGTATATTAAAAGAACTCTGAATTAGTTGACAGATTTTATAAATTAATCATTCCATGAATTTCGAATTCTAAAAGTGTTATATAAACGAACTCTGTAGAACCGAACGATGGAATTGTAATTCAAAGAATTCCAATTCTATGAAGTTCTAATTCTTATAATCTTATTCAATGTATTCAAACCCTTAATACATTTCTAATTGGGATTTTAACCAAGTTTTGGTGATAGAAAAAAATGTGCAACATACGAATATGTATGGAGAATGAGAGAGAACCAATTGAAGGCGGAGTGAGAAATAGGGTTGTGTTTTGAACTAGATGGTTGGTCAGGGATGATAGTTTAGCATAAATTTACACGACAAAACATATAAACTTATTTTAAATGTTCCCCACTATTAAGAGGCGGGCACTTCGATCAAACCCGATCCCCACACTACAGAATGTGTAATTATTGGACCTGGTAGCGTCCCATAATAATCCTAGAATACCAAATATTATCTCCCAATGAAAATTATAAAGAAAAGGGATTTTCGAACGTCGCCTCTACTTTTCATGCAAAATTAGACTTGGCACATGTTTTCATAATCATTGACTCCTAGCTACTTCTGCATAAAATTTTGAGACTCCCTCAAGTGGGGGCAAAGTGAAATGATTATGAAAACAAGAAAGTAAGGTGGCGTTTAGTAAAAAAATTGAAAACTAAAAACTGAAACTAAAAACTGAAAACTGAAAAAACTGTTTGTTTACTTCTGAAAATTGTATCTGAAAAAATGTTGTTTGTTTTAATATAACACATCTGAAAACAGAATTTTTTTTATTATGACCATTTTACCCTTATAACACAGCAGTCAAGATGCATTCAACTAATATTAATGCTGGAAATGGTGTTTATTCAACTAAACCCAACAACCATATAGCATACTCATCTAACAAAAGCAATCAATCTGGAAATTTTGCTTAAAACCCAACAATTTCTTCATAAATATATATAAACAACAAAGGAAATGGTTTTCTCCAAAAGTTTTGTCAAGAATATAGGAGAAAAACCCAACAATAATGGCTCGTGTCTGTGTGCGTGTGTGTGTGAAAGACAGAGAGAGAAAGAGCGATCTGTGTGAGTGTGTGTGTGTGAAAGAGAGAGAGAGAGAGAGAGAGAGATCTTACCGGAGGGTGGAGAACGGCGACGGTGGAGGTGGAGAACGGCGAACGGAGACGACGATGGAGGTGGAGAGCGGCGTGGGTAGGAGAGAAAGAGAGAGGGTAAAGTAAACTTTTTGCACCTTTTAAAATTAAGTTTCAGATTTAAGTAACAATTTTGCCACTTAAAATTTTGAATGAAAATTTTAATTTTTAAGTGGTAAAAATTAAGTGGCCACTTAATTTTTTTAGTTAGTGAACAACTTTGATAACCACTTAAATCTGAAAATTTAAAGTTTTCAGATTTAAGTGGTAAATTAAGTGGCAAGTGAACAAGGCCTAACTCTAATTTTGCATTCAAAATATGGGGGCAAAGTCAAAACAATCCCAAGAAAAGATATGAAGCAATCATTAACTCAATGATATGATATGAACTAAACTAATCTCACTGACCTCCATATCAAAATTTCAAGCAATCATCACTTCAATGATTTGAACTAAACTAATCTCAGTGACCTCTATATATCAAGATTTTACTGAAAGTTGGATAATATCTAAAACTAGGAGAGAGATGCAGCAATACTACTCAGTAAGCATTACCTTTGCATTTTTTACAAGAGATATGAGAGTCAAGAGTGAGAAAGGGTAGTATCTGCCTGCCAAATATTCGAACACAGCACTCTCTAGTTGCTGTAGCAGGAGGGGCACTTGTCGAAGTCGAAGTCCACGCACTTTGTATGGAACCACGTGACGCAATTGTTGCAGGAATTCCAGGGTTCTTTGTCTGAGTCACAAGGGTTAGGATCTTCACTCTCCCCACAAACACTGCACTTGCGGTCCTCAACACATTGCTCCTCTGTTTCCTTTTCCTTGGCCCATGCATCCAAGTCCGGTGTTAACACCTCCTCAAGCTCTCCAGAGGGTTTCGATTCTAGCTGTTTTTGTTTCCAAGAAAGTAAAATGTATATATTAGAATGGACTTCTGGGAAAAAAATCCAAAGTGTGAGAGTGGAGTTGAACTGTGTACAATTAGCCCTTGGTTTATTAGGGTTCTGCATTTTCCGAAAAATAAAAATCTATAAAGTTTCTGAGTTTTAGCAGAGGAATTACCATCATGTGATTGAAACTTTTGACAAGAATTCTGAGACAATATATGTGAATTACCATGTTAGTAATTGAATCGGAATTGGTGCTACTGTTGTTCGAGATTGCCGGCGTATCCTTGGTAGTTGCATTCAGGGCCTCAAGTACTGTTGGGAGATCATTGATCTTAGTGAAGAGTCGCTTCCTGCGTCATAAAAGGCAATAAATAAGAATTTATAAAAATTGATCTCTAGAAACCCCTTTCTTTTCTTAAAACTAAACACATAGAATTGATTGATCTCTACAAAAATAGAGGAATATATATAAGAAGAAAGAGGAAGGAGAAACCTGTCAGCTCGGTCAAAAGCATATTTGGTGGCAAAAAAGAAGGAAATGGAAAGTAGCCATAGGTCACTGCGGGTAGCAACAAAACGCAACCACTCCTCTTTTTCCATCATATTTCTAGCAAAGTTAATACCGGATGCAGGCTGAGGGATAAGAGGACGCCCCTTCTCTGATGGTTTCACTAACCATTGCTCCCTGACAGTCCCATAAAGGCAAAGGATTTCCTCATCTGGAAAGGCATACAAGCTTAATAACAGAAATACATAAATAAAATTGAAGTGACCACATTCTCTTATTCCGAGGGAGGGAGGGAGGGACAGAAGAAGGGGGGGGTTAGGTTATTGGTGAATGCAGGTCAATTACTACCTCTCTCAAATTAAAAGTCCCTGTAGACATTTACACTTTTTAAGACAAACACCAATTTCGACATAATTACTGGCTAAAAATAAAAAATTTCGTATCTCGATATTTGGTACATTGATTATGTCCAAAACAGGAAAATGAGACTCTTTATTTGAAACATCCCAAGAAGGGAAGTAGTACTCTAAAATTGAGACAGAGGGTTGTAAATTAAAACTTATTCAATTGTTAACTTCATAGCACAATCTTATCTGGGCCTTAAAACTTATTAACTTCCTTTTTTCGTTGGGAATTATTGGTATTGAGGGTCAACTTCCTACAGTGTTAACTCCTAAAAATTGAAACATTGAATTAACCTCTTCAAAAAGATTAGACAGATTCTATGGATGGGATCTATTTTCCTTGTTTTAGATTTCTTGTATTTAAACAATCGTCTCAAATGAACACACGAAGAGGAGACAAGCCAGCGTATCAGTAGTAGTGAGTAGTGACTACTACAAACCAATCATTTATATATATATATGAAGCTATCAATAGCATAGAGAAGCAAATTAGAAGCTCTTCCCAATGCAAGTAACAAAACAAAACTAGTCCACATAAGAAGGCAAGGTTCCGGTTTATGTTACAGCATTCATAATCTAGCATTTTTTGAGTGCATATTCCAATACCCACACACTTGGTGAATTCCACAAATGAGGACAGGTTAAGCACCAAAATAATATTAGTAGTAACAAATTGCATAAACTAAACTGCACTAAACATAGAAAGCTACATGCAGTGATCAGAATAAAAGCATGGCCATGAACCGACAAACAAAAACAAGCACCCTCGAATGTGTACACTGCACACCCCTGCACATGCAAATAAAAAGAAATACAGCCTCAGGAGAGATGATAAATTTTCTACAAACCATATATTCATGTAAACATCTGTAAGCCATGTATTCATGTATCACAATTAATCCGATGCTGAATGTAACTATTATACAAATCTAAGGTGTCCCAACATGAATCATGGACGTATCATGTATGTATACTGCAGTCCAGCTAGACAATCTCAGAGAGATGAAAAGTATATAATCTAAATATACATATTATATATGACAGGAAGAAAGCATTTTTCCCCTAAGGTCATGCAGGATTGATGCAACATAGAGGCAAAAAGAATGGGGAATTAAAAAAAAGAAAAAAAAAACCAACCAAAGGCCAGTATTCATATAGCATTTCATGTTTTCAGGTACGTTATGGCCACCATCTATGAGACTGGGTATCTTGAAAATGCCAACCATCCGCTTAGTTGTTTCACAACTTTCACAAAACAAATGTGGCCTATTTCGGTCTGAAGCACAGGCCTTTATGTGTAAAGCATAGTCTCAGGGTGACAAACAAGGAATCATGGCCCATCCTCATTCAGTGAAGCAAGCAAGCATAGTCATTAGTGTAGTCTCAGGGTGATAAGCAAAGGAAGCATGGTCTGGTCTGTGTCTCACATGCATTGCATCAATCATATGAACATATGGTCCATCCATTCCGTCAATGCCTCAATGAAGCTTATTAATTCCAATCCTTGCACTGAAAAAGAATCATATTAGTTATGAGTTCACAGGTAGGGAAAAATATGCACGTATAGAAACGGATACATAAGAATGATATAGGACTTCCATGATCTAAACATATATGAACGTTAGTCTTTTTTCGTGTGTACATATAGGACACTTCTTTTTTTGTGTGTACATAAGAACAATATAGGACAGTTCCAATTATATAGTAAGGATGTGCTTGAATTTGGTATCCAAAATTCCAAGAATTGGGATTGGAATTAGAGCAAAATTAGTTCCACATTAATACTGATAATTTTGCTTCATTTCCAATGGCAACTCTTGGAATTGGAGTTACCAAACACATTCCAATCACAATCACAGCAATTTTCTCAAATCAAATTATTATGAGAGTTATAAATAAAGAAAATGTAGCCAGCTATATCATATCAGTGATTAAGAAACTCACTCAAGATTCATGCAAATTGAGGGTAAGTACACTACATATATATATATATATATATATACATATATCATAATAAGGAATTACAACAAGACGACAATCAGAAAAATCTGAAGAGTCAATTGCTTAGAAAAGGAAAAAACCTCAAACTTAAATCAATAAAGAAAATGTAGCCATATCATCAGTCATCAAGAAATTCAAGATTCATGTGAATAGATTCAAAGAGAGAGAAAGAATTGGGGCAAAATTAGGAACCCTAAATACTCACCATTCCCGCATAGCTCATAAAATTCGTCAACATCTGCAAAAAAAAAAAAAAAAGAACACATGCAGAATTAAATTTAATGAAAAGACAAAGAGAAATTAAAGGAACAAGAGTTCAACAATACAAGCAAATGTAGTACCACGAAACCCTAAGAACTCAAACTCCAATGAATATACATATAGACAGAATGTATATATATATGTATGATGATGATACCGATGGTTAGGGCTTTGATTATGCCAGAACGACGACTTCTGTAGGAGGTGAAAATGTCCTCCATTGCCGCACGATGATGATCTCCGTCGTCCATGGCCACCGGAGAGCAGAGTAGTAGTACTTGGTTGTGCTTCACTTTTCAGAAGAAGAGGGAATTAGAGTTTTCAAATGCCTTCTACTAATGCGGAGATATTGCCCGTTTGTATTATTGTTACTAGAAGACTAGATTTGCCTTATAATAATAAAATAATACTAGAGTGGATTAAATGGCGTCCACAATAGACATGGTAAAACAACATCTCACGCAGTAACACGTCAGAAATCTCACACAATTTAACAATTTCGAGTTATATCATTTGTCAATTAATTATATAAATACTTGTATAATATTATACATACATATATATATATATATATATATATATATATATTACACCATAATACAACAAGAATAGGACATGCGGACATTATACTGCCCAATTTTGTAAAAGTGAAAAAACGTTAACGGAGCTATTTTCATAATATTGAAAATCCACATGAAGGAAAAAGTTATTAAATACCTTTAAAATAGTTATGAATTAACACTCCCATTCACTTGAGGTTGATATCATGAGTATTTTTTTTTGTTATCTTATGTATGATATTACTTGTTATTTTTTAAAATACTGGGGTATGTATAAAATGTGAGATGATATTTTTGAGGAGATTTATGAAATATTTGGAGCTAACTCATGCTGAATAGCTATTTCATGTTTTATGTAAATGACTAGTATTTCTTAGATTCATAAGTATTGGTGGTATTATTCATAAACTTGGAAAACTAATACTTATATATAAGAATATATTATATATTAATTTTTTTAAGCGTATCCTAATCTTTTTTTAGATTTGGTGATGTATCGTATCGGATACTCGTATTTGTGCTTGTGTTATGATCATCATTTCACCCACTTCTAAGTGAGTGATACATGTACCACTCGCATGTATTAAATTTTAACAAAAGTAAACTGGTTAACTGATAAGGTTCACTCGCGATCAAAAATTTATACTTTATAATATAGTATATATTTTCTTTATGAAATAATCATTGGGCTAAATAATGTAGTATAAACTTAACTTACTCTCCATGATCTTTCTATATTAAAACTGACATGTATGGATATTTGAACGATGATCTTAAATCTAAAAAATGGGTAATTAATACTTTTAACTCTTAAAGTTTACCATTTTTCCTATGTTCGTCTTGAAAGTTATTTTTTTTAGTTAGAGGCGCACCCAAAGTTTGAACTATGTCCCAAGCTCATCCAAAATCAGATGTCCCATTAAAAAAAGTGGACAAAATAAACATGTGCAGCCCACATGTTTGTCTTTTGAGGGATAATTCCGGTATTTGACACATGCTTCTTCCTCTCTCTCTCTCCATTTTTAACTAGGGTTGTATTCGATTCGTTAACCAAATTGAACCTATTATTACATAACCGAACCAAATAATTTCGGTAACACTAAAATTCAAACCGATCCCGAACCGATTATTAAACGGTAACCAAAAAATTGGTACGGTATAATACAATTTTTGGTATTACTGAAATTGCCTAAAAATAAAACCCAAATTATAAACAGCAGCATGGCAGCAGATACAAAGTGAGAAAACTATGTAAACCATTCTTTATAAGCTGAGCACCATATATGATTTATAATTATATATATATCCACCAAACTATCCATAACTCCATATATTGATATACATGTGCCATTCAAAATAAATACATAAATATCTACCATATGCACATTAAAAAAGAGCCTAAATCAGTGCACTAAACGCAGCAAAATATCACCATAATAATCCATTAATCCACATTCAAAACTCAAGTACCATGGAATTTTGAGTTTTAGGGCAAGATGCGACTATGGAGAGTATAGGCTTGGTGGCAGTGAGTGGACTATGGAGTGGAGGTGTTGTGGCAGTGGGTCGATTGGTGGAGGGAGAGAAAGGAGCGAGAGAACGGAGGGGAGAAAAGAGAGGCTAAGGCCTCGTTTGGTTCACGGATTTTAGTACTCGGGAAAGGAAAGTCGTTCATTTCCTTTGTTTGGTAAGCACAAATTTCGAAAACACTTTCTCGAGAGAGGGGAAAGTAGGGGGTAAAATCAGTCCTCCCAAAACACATGGGATTGATTTTCCCATGTGATTTTCAAGCATTTATTACACAAATTTTAGACAATAACACTATTAATTACTTAAATACTTTTCATGGTTTACCAAACACAAGAAAGGAAATTTAATAGAAAATTTACTTTCTCACCTCCATGGGAACGATACGGGAATTGATTTCCTTTCCGTGAACTAAACGAGGCCTAAGAGCAATGGGACGGAGAGTGTAGAGAGAGAAATTGAGAATAGTGTACTAAAGATGGCCTTTTTGTGTGGGGAGGTTGAAAAATTTAAAGTTTAAATTATTTTTTTTTTTAATAAATTTGGTTCGGTTCGGTAAAACTTTATAGTAGGCATGCTGTTTCCATACCAATTTAACTTCGTTAATTGACTTTCGGTTACCATTTAAAATTGGTTCGATTTTTTTAGGTCGGTTTTCAATTTTTTGGTGAAAAATGCCGCCCTATTTTTAACCTCTCCTATCTTTTATCCATTTTGACTCTCACTAAACCCTATATATATACACACACATACATAGACATTCATTCACTCACTCTCTACAAAACCAAAAAGAAAGGTAGATGAAAAAGCCTAAACCACCGTACCTGATCAAGAAAAACCCTTATTTCACTTTTCTTCCATTTTTGACCTACGCATGGAAATGGGTTTGTGTTTATAGGCTTTATATATTATAAATAAATATGTATTATATATAGTAACAAAACATATAATAATCTTAATATAGTATAAAATCACCCAAGTCTGAATAATTCAAACTTTTCAATTTAATTTTGCTTTTGATTGATTTTAGTATGGGTATTTTCGTTGATTTTGGTTTAATTTTACCTTTGTTTGATGGGTTTTCTTATCATATATATATATATATTTTACAAAATTCAAAAATGTTATATTAATTAGGGGGAAAAAGCCAAACCTTTTACATATTTTTTATGCTTAGACAATCCATTTCCAGATCTTGATCCTAAGATCCTCCTTATGCATTGCATTGGAAGTAGTGGCCGTGGTGGCCAACTTTCCAGTGGGAACATTAGCTGTATTACCACCACAAGTAACCCTAATTCTAACCTTCTTGGTCTTAAATGCCTCCATCTTCACTTTCACCTTAGTATCCAATCGAATCTTTAACGTCAAACTCCTTTTGTTCTTTAGATCTAATTTCAATACAGTGGATTGCGCACTATCAAGACCTTCACCGTACCTTTACTAGCTAGTATTGTTTTTAAAGTAGCGGAGTTTTTGGTTGGATGAACGAATCCTCCTTGGCTGTCGAGGATCGTATCAAAAAACAGAGATGGAGATGGGTTCGTAGTAAAATGGCATCTTTTTGTTCCCTTTAATTTGGGTATATAGTAATTGTCGTGTTATGTTGAAAAATATCGAAATTATCCCTCAAAAGACAAACATGTGGGATGCACAAGCTTATTCCGTCCACTTTTTTAACGGGACATCCGATTTTGAAAGAGCTTAGGACGCAGTTCAAATTTTCGGTGTGCTTCTGGGTAAAAAGACTTTCAGGACGAGCGTGGGAAAAATGGTAAGCTTTAGGGGTTAAAAGTGCTAATTACCCCTGAAAAACATATGTTTTTTGCGCTTGACTAAACACTATTTTATGTGTTTATTTTGTTAGAAATTATTAAAAGGTCGTTCATTTGGCACTTAAAATGCCACTTAAATTTGAAAAGTTAATTTTTTTATATTTAAGTGGTTTAAAAAGTTGTTTGTTAACCCAAAAAATTAAATGGCAACTTTCCCACTTAAATCTAAAACTTAATTTTAAAGGGTGTAAAATGTCCATTTTACCCTTTTTCTATTAACAAAATTACATAGTAGTCTCTCTCTCTTCTGCTCATCTCTTCAGGTGATCTCTCTCTCCCTCTCCCTCTCTCTCACACACACAACCGCATGAACATACATACACATGCAGAGGCATATATACACACAGATGCATATACATATGTATAGAGCATTTCTGGTCAAGTTCAGACTTTACGGATGGGAGCTTTTTACGACACTTTTGTGTCATAAAAACACTTTGGGGTGTGTTTTTACGTCGCAAAATCGTCGTAAAAAGGACCAACCCGTAAGGTCTGGTTCTTACTTGAAATTTTTCCTACATACGTATATTATATATATTGATGGAACTTTATATAATAATAATGGCAAAATTTTCATAATAAAAAAAAATTCAATTTACAAATGTGTTGTATTCAAACAAACAACATTTTTTCGGATACAATTTTCAAAACTAAACAATCAATTTTTTCACTTTTTAGTTTTCAGTTTTTAGTTTTCAGTTTTTTTATTAAACGCCACCTAATTATCCTTTTATTCTAGCTCCCTAATTACTCTCTCAAATGCATTTTATTTTGCTGGTGCTCATAGTATAGTCTTACTACTTATACGCAGCTCCCCACGTATGGGAACAATTAGGTTTCTTGTTTTCAAGCAAAAGGCGTACATGTGGTTTTTAAGTGGCATCATATATATGGGTCGACTTAAAATATGTATATATGGGTGACAAACACAATATTTAACTGGAAGTTTTTCAAGAAGAGTCTCGGCAAATGCAAAATCTCTAGTGGTTAGCGGTTGGCACCCACCGTGGAGAGAGTAGTCGAGGAGTGCAAAAGTTGGTTCGGACACCTCTAGTATAGATCGACCAAATATATATATATATGTGGGTGACAACCACAACTATGAGGCTCACATAACTAGTTGCAAAATCCACAATTACACCGGGTCATACAGAATTTTGTGAGATCTATATGAAGTTGACATAAAATGTAAAAGAGAGATAATAGAAAATTAATTTGAAAAAAAAAAAACTACAACACTAAAAAACTAAATAAAAATACATATAGATTTATTATACACAGTAATGTTTTGAATTATTTAGTTGGTTAGTATAAGATGGGTCACTACAGAAATTCACAATGTATAGAAAATAAATACTAAAATGCCAAATTTTGGGTGAGGGATGTTCCCTCCTCTAACCCCATTTAAATCTGTCACCGCCGTGACCTCCAACATTTTGAAGTATATATACCTAATTGGGTGGGTTGCCCCCATTCCTCTATTTCTGATGCTTTGTACCATTATTTTAGACCTCCGTAGCTTCCTTTTCTTGTAGGTTGCTATTTGTTTGTTGCTAGCTTGGTTGTGTTTTCGGCCTTTACGCTTGTTTATGTTAAAAAAAAAAAGCAACTTTTTTTAGAGCAAGTTAACTAGTTTAGTTTGGAAATTAAGTTATCACTCGGATGTAGAGTTGAGGGGTTTGAAGAGAATTTTCGTTATTTGTAATTTAAGGTAAAACTCAGACCTCCCTTTTTTTGAAAGAAAATAGTAAAAAAAAATTTTGAAAAGTATGTGTATATATATTATGGTCCCCTCTAATGTTCTTTGTGCTGTATTTTGAGTTCTTATTTTGATTTTTCATACTTCTACCTAATCACAATTACATGCTTGACTTTCTTAAGGGACAAACTAATTTTAACATTATCAATGGTTAAAAATGAATTTTCTTGTACATTGTTGATGGCCTAACAAAGAAGTCGAACTCTTATCTGAACGTCCTGAGAAAATAGTTGACTCTTAAGACTTAATTTAAGATTAAGAGAATATTATATTTCATCAAATTTGTTATTGATGGTGAAAATGTATTGTACTATGTATTCCCAGTTAGACTTATTTCTGACAAAATTTAGAATATTTTGACAATAACAAAGATGGAAACAAATGTACGGTCACGCTTGCGAGGTGCGGTGGTCTCCAGAGGGAAATGGCTGCAAGGATCTTCATTCCTCCAACTTAAGTTTTTGAGGATATGATTGTGGATCTGCAAGAAACTATATTCCCCAGGGAGGGATATATAATTTGTGCTTGGGTTTCATTTTCTGACCAAAAAATAAAAACTTACTGTAACACAAATCTAGATGAAAGCCGCGGCATCTTTTCCGGTTCCATATCTATATAGAAGTAAGTGTCTCTTAACTCTTCAGCTATATCACTTCAAAATTTGTATCCGAATCGTGTATATTTTATATAGGAGTGAATGAAAAATCTTACAAAATAGAAATTTCACAATCGTGATGATAATGAGCCAAACTTTGAAAAGGTTTTTTAGCTGTGATCATCACTACAACATTAAAAGTGAAGGATTATCGCATTTAAATCACCAACAATTACCCATTACTCATAATTAAACTAAGTGATATGAAAATCCAGAGACACAACACACAAATCCATTAGCAATGGTATTAAAATAAAGAAAACACTGTTATGAATTACTCATAAAGACACTTTGTTTGAGATAAGGGTGGTTTTAAATATATTTCATGTCGCTTTACAATGCATACATGCTTAATAACAACTATAATAGATTCAAGAAAAAGTTTCAAAACTACGAAAGTTATTATCTAGGTGCTTCTTGGCCAATAAAACATGTCACGCTAACATGTTTGTTTTGTTTGTTTAAGCCTTTAAGAGAAGAAAAATATTAATTAATTTAAGCTAAACAATTACTAAATCAGCGCCTGCGGGTAATTTTGATCTTAACTGTCGGGCACGCGCTATTGCCAATTCTCGGTCTTCAGGCTCTTTGTCCGCAACAGCATGACAAAAGACATCTGGGCCCCACATGTAACCAGGATGGCGAGTATCAAAGGTTATCCTTTCAAGTGACTGCGCAGTCTCAAGCAAGTGCAAGGCCAACCCATAATCACTTCGATGCCCAACAAATCCAACAAATTCAATCTCCTTCAGGCACGGATGACTTGTACCTATGGACCACCTTTCTTCATCCATATATTGCGAATCAGGCATAGAGTCGATGAATGCCAACAGCCATCAGACAAATTAAATGAAAAGAAACCTAAAGTCAATTTTGCTTTTAAAATAAAAATAACCGAATATTGAAAATGCGTACTTTTGTCAGGATTAGAATGTGGAAAGTGTTGAACATCTTCAAACAATAGAGTAGGTCAACTATGCAAGTAATCCCACAAAGAGCACAAACACACGAGGGCGATATCTTACCAAGAAACCAGTGTTCTATAAATCCTAGTTGCCTGACTAAAACATAGAAGCATTAACGCACTATCTTAAAACAGACTGTGGAAGTAAGAGGATCTACCTTCATCACAAACTTAGACAATATGGGAGATGCCTCTAATATGGCAGTGAAGCAATCAAGCGGATAGCCGCGAGTTATTCCTATACACAATTCCAACTGCTTGAGATTAAATAATTTGGGGAGACTTAAAGGGAAGATCTCCATTTCGCTCACCTAAAGAGACACAAATCAGCCATGTTACTACTAATAAACTAGAAGGAACAATATGGAAATCAAAGAAAAAAAACCAAGAAAACATGTTTGTAACTACCAACTGTTAGGGGTAATACTAATGTAAGCTTTTCAAGCTGAGAGAAATAGATTGAATGCTTGGGAGCTTCAAAAATGAAGGAATCGCAATACTCATCCCCTAAACACAGCTCGGAAACGAGGGTGACATTCTTAAAAGGCACGTCTGTCTTGGGTCCAGTGTAGGCAAATGAGACAAGATTCGGTGCAGAAATCTCCAAATTTTCCATTGGGCAATTTTAAGATTCGATATAGTGGTCGAGTTTACAATGCATAGATGCTCAAGAAAAGGACATTCGGCCAAGAAATACTGAACAACTTCTTCGGTCATATCGACGTTCATCAAGCGAAGGGATATTAAGGAGGTAAAATTCCGAGGCTGCAGCTTCAACTTCTCCACACTCATGAAAGTATAAGGATGTCGCTGATTCAAACCATCGAAGTTTGTCAAATTTAACTCAAGCATTTGAACACTTTTCTTGATTGCAAACTTGACCCAATTATCAAGATTGCCAGAATAACTAGCACCCAAACTAAAGCAAACTCTAAATTGGTCAACCTCAGTAGTAACCTGGTGATGTTTCAACACATGGTTCACCCAACCAAAAAACTTTGCCCTATACTTGTATGCATCTCTACGACGTCTTCGTAAAACGCCTTGTCGCACAAGGGCTTGCAATTATCGAAACTCAATTTGCGAGTGATGATAAATGTCCACAGATATCTCCACCTTGTTGACAGAATGCTAGTGGTTATTGCTTCCTTAAATGTCAATAGAGACAGAATCTCAGCAAAAATTTCATCCGGTAATCCACTAATTTATCTTCCTGGTAAGTATGAGGTATCTATCCCATTCTTGTGACACTGGTGATTTAGAAGCCAACCAAAAATATATAGGAGTAAATATAACTAAATAAAGGCATCAAAACAACAACTTGGAAGAAAATCACAAAAAAGAGGAGATTGAGCTAACAGCCTACTTCACTCCCCCACCCCAAAAAAGGTTTTTAGGTCCACTCTCTGAGTTCAAATTTCTTTTTTGAATATGGTCCACAACATTTTTTAATAAAGGACGCAATCCTAGAAGATATTGTTTCACCACATTTGCCCGACAATATCTTGAGATACTGATTTTGGCAAAGACTAGAATCAGAAGATACTAGTTGCAAAATTACAATCGATCGAGAGATATTTGTTGTACAAAAGGGAGATTCTGGTTGGAGTATCTGAAAATATTATGAAGCTGCACATCCTAAGCTTTTGGACCACTTTTTTAAAGAATCCTAATTTTTTCAAATAAAATAAAGAAAGAAAGAAACATAAAGATACATGGTGTAGGATGGAGAGATACTTGTTGCAGAGATACCAATAATAGAATCGGAGATACTGGTCGCAGTTTCCACTATAGATACTATGAGGAAGATATGATTGCGTCCTTTAAAAAGGTTGCTGTGGACTACCTCTAATCTTTTCAAAAAAAGAAAAACATTGAACTAAATTGAGAAATTTAACTTGTGTAACACGGATCTAGACGAAAACCGCACCATTTATTTATATATATATATATATATATATATATGTTTGCTTCTTCTGGGTATAGATAGAGCACAAGTGAATTCCTAGAGGAAAGAAAACAACTTTAGAACTATAATTCAATTGAGAGAGAAGAAGAAGATGAAAAGATTAAACTTTTTTGTTAATCTGCGTACGTAGCCAAATTGGTGAATCGTGTTATCAATATATGAAGTAATATAATACTGTTTTTCGTTGTTGATAATAATCAAAATCGAACCAACACCGAAACCGAGTCCTGTGATAACCGCAGTCTCCTTAAAACAGTTACGCCGCCCCTCGGTAGTGCTTTGAGCCTGCCAGACGACGTCTGTTTCCCAGGATGAAACAGTATTTCAGTTTTACCGAAGCACCTCGGTACACTGAACGAACTGAGGTTGTTTGAATCTTACCACCGGAGAAGGAAAACCTACGAACTAGAGTAGAAGCAAAGTATGTTCAATGGAGAGAGGAGAATTCGAATTGTTGATTCTGGTTGTGTGTTTTGGAATGAGTCGGAAATCTCCTTTTAATTCAACTGGGAATAATGGCCATTAATCCAAATTAAAACTGACCATTAATCGTTATCAGTTTCTCAAAAACTGACCATTAAGTGGTTAATTAATCGAAATAAATGCAATGATTTCAAAATTCAAATTGGAAAAAATTAAATTTCCGGGTGCAAAACTCAGCCCGCGCAAGGCTCGCTTTTCGGTCCGCAGGTGCGGGCACACATGAGCCGTAAAAGTTTCAGGCTTAATTCGGTCCATGATTTGCACCCCCCCTGCGCCTGTGTGCGCGAAAGAGAGCCTCTTATCTTGAATCATTCAATAAGGCATTCTTATGAGCTTTGTTATAAACCCATAGAATTTTTTCCACCTTTCCTATGTGGGACTTCCCACTTTCATTGCATTTTTCTATTTCAACTTGCTCACTTTGAGTGACAATTACTCATTCACCACTTAACCATTTTGAGCATATAAATACACGATTTCAATGTACTCACGTAGTAGAACACGAATATATTAAAAACTTTCACATCCGAGTACAAAGTCTTATTACAATTTTGCCCTCAAAATGGTAGAAAATGTGTTTTATGATACCCATTTTCTAACAAATCCCCACATGAATGATAATTGGAGACCAAGTGCTCGAAAGAGATGGTGGTAAGACTCAACGGTCGAAACCTGCATAGGATAGGTAGGTTTTACCCTTTGAACCCTCCATTGTGATACTATGTTTACTTTACTAATTAAACAGTGGATGCGATATCCTTGAACTGTTCAGTTGTTTATGTAAATGATGACATGGTTCACACAGGAATCTTCCTCAAACATTTCAGTTCTCACTATTATGTTCGTTAATGGCCATGAACATACGCCTGGTTCTGTAAGAGTTTACAAGAATTGTGCCCTAAACAATTCCCTTGGAAGCGGCCCTTCTTCCCTCTTACATAGGTGATATCTTAATTAAAGGTAACCCGCCTTACCCCACTCGACTTCTCGACGCATAAGAATCATTAAAAGCTTAGCTTAACCTTCATCCATACGGGCATCACTGTTTGATCATAGGAATGAGTTTGGGAAAAATCCCCACAGTGATCCAACATCGTCTTTATAATTTAGTTGTCCCTTTTGAACCTACATCTTGGGATCTCCAGTCACGTAGGTTGGGTATCCACTATAAAGACTTATTAATTCATGGGCTTTAGCCCCATTTCCCTCGATGATTTCTCAACTAGCTCTCGATTTAACCCTTTAGTTAACGGATCCGCGATATTATCCTTAGACTTTATATAGTCTATAGAGATAACGCCAGTTGAGAGTAATTGCCTAATGGTATTATGTCGTCGACGAATATGTCTCGACTTACCATTATACATATTATTCTGGGCTCTACCAATTGCAGATTGACTATTTGAGTGAATGCAAATTGGAGGCACAGGCTTCGTCCACATTGGAATATCCTCTAGGAAGTTGCGTAACCATTCAGCCTCTTCCCCACATTTATCTAGTGCGATAAACTCAGATTCCATAGTGGATCTGGCAATCACAGTTTGTTTTAAGGATTTCCAAGAAACGGCTCCTCCTCCTCCTAATGTAAATACGTATCCACTAGTGGATTTGGAATCTTTCACACTAGATATCCAATTTGCATCACTGTATCCTTCAATTACAGCAGGGTATTTAGAATAGTGCAGTCCATAATTACGAGTAAGTCGCAAGTATTTTAATACTCTCACAATTGCTTGCCAATGCTCAGTTGCGGGGTTACTCGTATACCTGCTTAGTTTGCTCACTGCATAAGCTATGTCAGGTCTCGTACAACTCATTAAGTACATTAGACTGCCTATCACCGTAGAGTATTCTACTTGAGAAACACTCTCTCCTTTATTCTTAGATAAATGTAGAGATAAATCTATTGGTGTTCTTGCAATTCCATAATTATCTTTATCAAATTTTCCAAGAATATTTTTGATATAATGAGTCTGACTCAATATGAGTTCACTTGGAGTTCTTGTGATTTTAATCCCTAGGATCACATCTGCTAAACCCATGTCTTTCATTTCGAATCTTGAATTCAACATGTTTTTCGTAGATTGAATCATCTTATCATTACTACCAATAATAAGCATATCATCTACGTACAAACACACCATAACATATCCACCTTCAGTATTTTTGAATTATACGCATTTGTCTCACTCATTTATTTTAAAACCATTCGCAATCATAGCGTGATCAAATTTCTCATGCCATTGTTTCGGTGCTTGCTTCAACCCATATAGGGATTTTACCAATTTACACACTTTCTTTCCTTGTCCAGGAGCAGAAAACCCTTCGGGTTGATCCATGTAAATTTCTTCTTCTAAATCTCCATTTAAGAAAGCAGTTTTTACATCCATTTGATGTACTTGGAGATTACGTAAGGCTGCAATTGCAAGTACCATTCTAATGGAGTTTATTCTCGTCACTGGAGAATAAGTATCAAAATAGTCTAGGCCTTCTTTTTGCCTATAACCTTTGATTACAAATCTCGCCTTGTATTTATCAATTGAACCATCCGCTTTCCTTTTCCTTTTAAAAATCCACTAAGATCCTAGTGTTTTACAACCTGGTGGAAGATCCACTAGTTCCCAAGTATGATTTTGTAGAATGGAATTAATTTCACTATCGATGGCCTCTTTCCAAAAATGACCTTCTGTAGAGCTTATGGCTTCTTTATAAGTTTGAGGCTCACCTTCCATTACAAAGGTTAAAAAATCTGGACCAAACGATTTTTCTGTTCTAGCTCTTTTGCTACGTCTAGGTTCTTCCTCAATTTGCTCATCTTCCTCATAAGAATCTTCTTTTCCAAGAGGATCCTCATTAATGATCTCGTGGGATCGCTTTGAAGAACTTGTATCTTCTTTTGGCTTACATGGGAATATATGTTCAAAGAACGATGCATTTCTTGATTCCATAACCATGTTCTTGTGTATATCAGGTATATTAGATTCATGCACAAGAAACCTATATGCACTGCTATTTTCTGCATATCCAATAAAGATGCAATCAACGGTTTTTGGTCCTATTTTCACCTTTTTAAGTGGAGGCACTGCCACCTTAGCCAAACATCCCCACACTCGCAAGTAATTATATGATGGCTTCCTTCCTTTCCATAACTCATATGGAGTTTTATCTTTTTTCTTTTTAGGTACCTTATTTAAAAGGTAGTTAGCCGAAAGAATGGCTTCTCCCCACATGTTTGGTGGTAAACCTGAACTTATTAACATAGCATTCATCATTTTTTTTAAAGTTCGATTTTTTCGTTCAGCAATGCCGTTAGATTAAGGTGAATAAGGTGCCGTCAGTTCATGTATAATCCCATTTTTTGAACAAAATTCAACAAATGGTGATTCATATTCACCTCCACGGTCACTCCTTATTGCTTTGATTTTCTTATTAAGTTGATTTTCAACTTCATTTTTATAGAGAATAAATTTCTCTATTGCCTCATCTTTACTTTTGAGTAGATACACATAACAATATTTTGTGCTATCATCAATAAAAGTAATAAAATATTTATTTCCACCTCTGGTTTGTGTCATTTTTAAATCACATATATCACTATGAATTAACTCAAGAGGTTGAGTGTTTCTTTCAACACTTTGAAAAGATGATCTTGTTAGTTTTGCCTCAATACAAGTTTCACACTTATGTTTAGAATCGATTTGGAATGTCGGTATATGATTCATGTTAATTAATTTGCGCAAAGTATCGTAATTAACATGTCCTAGTCTACCATGCCACAAATTGGAAGACTCAAGCATATAAATAGAAGTGCTAGCTTTATTCTTATTATTTTCAACCATGGTCATTACATTCAATTTGAACATTCCATCACTCATATACCCCTTACCAACAAACATTCCACTCTTAGACAAAACAAATTTATCACTCTCAAAGACAAGACGAAAACCGTGCTTACTAAGCAACGAACCAGACACCAAGTTCTTGCGAATTTCGGGCACATAAAGCACGTTGTTGAGAGTTAATTCTTTGCCCGACGTCATCTTTAAGATCACCTTCCCTTGCCCCTTGACTTCCGAGGTAGCAGAATTTCCCATGTACATCTTCTCTCCATTTTCCACCGGCTCAAATGAAGAGAACATCTTTTTATCAAAGCTCACATGATGGGTTGCACCCGTATCGATCCACCATTCCTTAAGATTTTCTCCTACCAAGTTCACTTCAGAAATAACCGCCGACAAATTAATGTCACCCACATCACGAGCTATGTTCTCCACCACATTAGCTTGATAATTCTTCTTCGGAAACCTGCAATCCAAAGACTTATGACCTGTTTTACCACAATTAAAACATTTGCCTTGAAATTTTGGCTGAAATTTAGGCTTAGAGATTCCTCCCTTAGGACCCATATGGATCCTTTTTCGCTTTTCCTTTTTCTTTGAGCTTTGGCCATGTTCAACAACATTAGCCTTAGCCCCCAAACCATTACCATTATTACCATTGCCATTGCCATTACCATTGCCTTTTCCTACACCATTTCCAGCCTTTTTCTGTTTTAATTTATTTTCCTCTTCAATTCGAAGTTTAAGAATTATATCTTCAACTGACATTTCCTTTCGTTTATGTTTTAAATAATTTTTAAACTCATTCCATGATGTTGGCAATTTTTCGATAATAGACGCTGTTTGAAAGCTTTCACTTAGATTCATTCCTTCAGAATGTATCTCATGTAAAATCAGTTGTAGCTCTTCAACTTGGCTTACAACAGTTTTAGAATCGACCATCTTAAAGTCAAGAAACCGGCCAACAATAAATTTCTTGGCACCGGCATCCTCAACTTTATATTTATGGTCCAAAGCTTCCCACAGTTCTTTGGCTGTTTTCTTGTCACGATACACATCATATAGTGAATCAGACAAGCCGTTCATGATCGTGTTTTTAGCCAAATAATCAGAATGATTCCAAGCATCAGCTGCACTGACTGCTTGAATATCTTGGGAACCTTCCTCAACAACAGGTTTATCCTCGGTCAAGAACCGAGCCAGATTCAGCGTGGTCAGATAGAACATCATCTTCTGCTGCTAACGCTTGAAATTCTGCCCAATGAATTTCTCAGGTTTTTCGCCCTTGACTGGAGCAATAGGTGGTTTAGCAGCCACAGCGAGCACAGTAACAACATTGATTGGATCAGTCATCTTCTCTACAAAAAGTAGTACACAATCAGTTTCAACAAGAACACTAAATTACAAAATTTAATTTACAAATTAATTGTTTTAAGATTGTTATCAATATATGAAGCAATATAATACTGTTTTTCGTTGTTGATAATAATCAAAATCGAACCAACACCGAAAACGAGTCCTGTGATAACCTCAGTCTCCTTAAAACAGTTACGCCGCCCCTCGGTAGTGCTTTGAGGCTGCCAGACGACGTCTGTTTCCCAGGATGAAACGGTATTTCAGTTTTACCGAAGCACCTCGGTACACTGAACGAACTGAGGTTGTTTGAATCTTACCACCGGAGAAGGAAAACCTACGAACTAGAGCAAAAGCAAAGTATGTTCAATGGAGAGAGGAGAATTCGAATTGTTGATTCTGGTTGTGTGTTTTGGAATGAGTCGGAAATCTCATTTTAATTCAACTGGGAATAATGGCCATTAATCCAAATTAAAACTGACCATTAATCGTTATCAGTTTCTCAAAAACTGACCATTAAGTGGTTAATTAATTGAAATAAATGCAATGATTTCAAAATTCAAATTGGAAAAAATTAAATTTTCGGATGCAAAACTCAACCCGCGCAAGGCTCGCTTTTCGGTCCGTAGGTGCGGGCACACATGAGCCGTAAAGGTTTCAGGCTTAATTCGGTCCATGATTTGCACCCCCCCTGCGCCTGTGTGCGCGAGAGAGAGCCTCTTATCTTGAATCATTCAATAAGGCATTCTTATGAGCTTAGTTATAAACACATAGAATTTTAACTTGCTCAATTTGAGTGACAATTACTCATTCACCACTTAACCATTTTGAGCATATAAATACACGATTTCAATGTACTCATGTAGTAGAACACGAATATATTAAAAACTTTCACATCCGAGTACAAAGTCTTATTACAATTTTGCCCTCAAAATGGTAGAAAATGTGTTTTATAATACCCATTTTCTAACAAATCGAACTAGCAACAAGTAACTCTCCAATTTATTTACACACTAATAATAATATTCGATACCAACTTACTTTCAGAAATTTGATTTATAAAAAACACACAACAAATTTATTATATCATCACACCTTCTCCTGCTCCTTCTTGAATTATTATATCCTAAAATCTCCTTCTTTAACTAGAATTCGTACTTACATTTTAATTAAAAAGTATTGAAAGTTGTAATTAAAAGAGAAATTTGATAGGTTTGTTTGTCAGGAAAAAGAATAATTGACAAAAAAAAAAGCCCTAAAGTTTGGGACTCTTGCTTCAATTTGGAACATGCTAACCGCGGCGTACGTGGCCTACTAACGTGGACAAGTGAGTTATTTGGCTGTTGTTAACACTTCAACAACGATCAAAAATTCCCAAATCAACAAAAAATTAGGATTCTTGGGACCAAAAAAATTAATAATTTAGGATTCCACATAAGAGCTCACCATGTCGATTATGATTAGTGAATCTCACCATGTTTTTCGTATTGACAGATATTTTGCACAGCAAATCCTTACTAATTTTCAAATGTTGACTAGAATGCCCCCGTAATTAATAAGGTTGTTTTAAATGGTTGGTTTGACCAACATTAAAGCTACATTAATCTTGGATATTTTTTAAATATGCTCACATAATTCGACTTTTCATCCCAAGAAAATTTAAATTTGTGTCAATCTAATTAGCTTAAAAAATAGCGTAAAACCCATTCTACTCACCCTGATTTTTATACATTAAAAAAACGCATCTAATTTATCTTCTCACACTTAAATTTTTAAAAATTAAAAATTAATTACAAAACTATATTCATTACTCTTTCACTTATCTACGAGAGTACAAGATATATAATTTTTTTATGTTGGAATTGCAACAACGGGAGTTCTTCTTCTCACACCGTTTGCTTTTCTTTGCATTCTGAACTTCTGTTTCGATTGTTTAAGTTTATATTTCTTTTTGGAATATTTCGTTAAATTTGAGAAATATATGACTTTAGGCTATATTACCCCACCTAAAGTGTCATTTGTTCAACTTCATTAATATTGAGAAACTTAGTGTAAGCTTAAACTAATTTGTTTTGGTCGAGTGTCATAGTTAAATTTAGGTGATACAATGATGCATATGAGTTATTTGGTTAAATGAATGTTTTGACAATCCATGTTTGTTGTAACAAAAAAGCCCGAATTAGATATTTCATCTCTTAATTAACTGATTCAATATCTTTATTAATTATATATTAGTTCAAAACAAAATTGCCTTAAACTAAATTATTTGTTTGATGTTGAATGATTGCACTAATAGAATGTAAATAATATATTCTCCCATAATTATTCCTCCTTCAATTCATGTTGAATCACTAAAGAAATATAAAATAGAATTCCCAAAATTTCAAAATTGCTATCCTCATTGTAAAATGATAAAATAGTATATGGGTCAAAAATCATGAAAACACCTCAAATTGTACAAAAATGCCTCAAACTAATGAAAAACGCCTTTTTTTTTCAAAAAATATTGAACCAAACCCCCTTAAAAAAATTGTGCCTAATTGCCTATCTAGTGATGGAGTCCTTATCCAATGTAAATAAAGTTACTTTGTTTAGGTTTTTCATTTGTAATCATTGCATTTGCTTTTCTTTTGTTTTATGGGCTTGGAGTTGACTTTCATAGGTTAACATGTAATGCCTTCAGTAGGTTTTTTAATTAGTTGGTTATATATGAGGATAAGGTTACAAAACTCCCACCCGAATGGCATTCAAGTGACCATTATTTAGCGAGTAAATGACCCATTTGCACCCCATACTTCAATTTGTTTCATCGTACACTCTAAACTTCAAAAAGTAGTTTTAAATGCCTACTCCGTCAACATTCCGTCCATTTTATAACATAAGTTATCGTGTGAGGGGCATAAGAGTAAATGTAATTACTCTTCTTCTTCTATTATAATTACACCACAATTCCTCCGGCGGTACGGAGATGGAACTGTTAGATCATCAACCACCGTTGAACTAAGTGACCACCGCGTTAATCCTCCATCTCCTTTTCCGATCACATACATTCATATATATATACATTTACATATAATCATATAATCATATAAATATATATATATATATATATATATATATATTCCAGCATGAATCTCGAGGTTTTCCATGGAAATTCAACTCCACATGTGGTAACCAAAAGCAGTTCTTCAATCTTTACAACCCTTAACTCCTTATATTGACTAAGCACCTATTTTTTCGATCACAAATATATATATATATATATATATATCATTAATAAATATCGCGGTGTGAAGCTTTAAGGAGTTTAATGGAAATTCAACTCAATAGGCAATGACAACAATTCTTCAATTTGTTCAAACCTAACTCTTCACGTTGAGCGAAAAATGGTGGATGAATTTATAAAATCTGTCGAGGACGAGCTGAGCCTATCAATGATAATTTACTTCAGAAATGACCGGTCGGTGGTGCCGCCGAAGTTGATGATGGCGATGGAGAAGTCGACCAATTTGCTGCTACCTCCGGCACAGAAGTTGGAGAGTACCATTAACACTATGAGATTCTTTTTATAACAGAAGAAGAAGAAGAAGAAGAAGAGGAGTTAAATTTAACCTTGTGCCCCTCACATGATAACTTCCATTATAAAATAGACGGAATGTTGATAGAGTGGACATTTAAAACTACTTTTTGAAGTTTTGAGTGCAAGATGGAATAAATTGAAATTTGGGGTGCAACTTAAAACCAGAAAAAAATTCGGGGTGCAAATGGGTCATTTAATCTTATTTAGCATTAGCTTTCTTGCTCTTACTGTCAATTATAATTGCAACCACATTGTGATTAACTTTTCAATTAATGAGATGGTTTCCTTTTTTTTGCAAACGTTTTGTTGTGAGGTTGTTTCCATTTAATATTGCTAGGAACTTGCAATCTTGACTTGGGTTAGGCCAAGTCCATTGTCGCAGATGCCCTCTTTCATGCCATTGTATGCCACGGGACAGTTTGAAAGTTGATTATATTCCTGAAAAAGAAAGTAGGCTTTTAATTTGGATCATGCGAATTGAACTAATGGACTCTTAATTTGAGATACAATGAGTCCAAGAAATTACTAATGTCATTGTCATCAAAACAAATAATACAACTTATATTTTGTAATGCAATTTCTCTTTGGTAAATATGTGGGGTGCCACATTTGCTTACTTAAATGGTGATATTTAGTACTTTAGTTACGTCAAAAAAATTATACTATGAATTTGAAATGTTATTCAAAAAATGGGTGAAATTTAGTACTTTTATGCAAATTCTTAAAAAGAACAAAAAAAAAATTTGATTTTTGGAGCCGGATCATAAACATTTAAATTTTAAAGAATGTACTCCACAAATATTATTTATTTGTTCTATCACCCTGACTAAATTTCAGAGTACGCGTATCTATAGATGTTGTGAAGTATATCGGTAAAAAATACATACTATGAAATAAATACACAATACATATTATAGCGTTTGCATTTTGGGACCGGGTCCAATTTTTTTTCAATAAATTGAAAAATTGGTGAAATTATTTGAACATTGTCCCATCCATTAATTAACAAGAAAGCAGCTTGTTTTTCCCTCCTCGCAGTGCGTCGTCGTATCTGTCTCCCTATAAAACTATTTGACAATATTCCTATTCCGCATTACAGTTTGTTAGTTAGTTAGCTCTTTAGCTTTCAATTTTATATATTCCAAACTCTCTCTCTCTCTCTCTATCTGTGTGTGTGTTTTGTCTCCGGTGGTGCTGAAGGGCTTCGTGACGGTGGCCATGGCCGGTGGAGGCGGCAATGCTATGAGGGCGGTGGACCGCGTTTACAATGATTTCATTCATCGTCGTTCCGGCATAATCAAAGCCCTAACCACCGGTATCAGATTAGTTTATTCATGTATATATATACACACACATACATTAATTTGTTTCTTCAAGTTAGTTCGATTAAGTTTTAGGGGTATTGTTAGTTCCACGGTTCTACGTTCTTTGAATTCTTTTTCTCTCTGTATTTGTTACTTAAAGTTCGAGTAATTCTGTCTCTGTTCTTCTTGGTTTTTTTTTCGTGCAGAGGTTGAACAATTTCAAAGCCGTTTTAATAATGGTGAGTAGTTAGGGTTTCTAATTATTTTTGTTCCTTTTTTCTCTCTGTATTTGTTTCTTCAAGTTCGAGTAATTATGTCTCTCTTCTTCTTCTTCTTCTTCTTCTTCTTCTTCTTCCTCTTCTTCTTCTTCTTCTTTTTTCCGTGCAGAGGTCGAACAATTTCAAAGCAGTTTTAATAATGGTGAGTAGTTAGGGTTTCTAATTATTTTTTTCCTTCCGAGTTATCTCTCCTCTCTTACTCTGTCTCTCTAGTTTGCTTAGTTGTATTATTTTATGTTTTTATGTTGTTTAAATTAAATGTGATATTGATTTTGTTTGGAATTTCTTATTTTTTGATAGTGTGCATCCCGCCAAATTGATAGTGTTATATATATATACACATCTGTATTTATGTTCTCAATCTGCCATTAAAATAGTAGTTTCCCTTTCTATGCAAATCTGGTTGTTTTGTTGATGTAGTGTACTTACTCTCTACTTGAATGAATCTTGAGTGAGTTTCTTGATCACAGATATGATATTCTACAGTTTCTTTATTTATTCTACTCGATCTTGTAATCTGTCTGATTACAAGAGCTGTGTGATTGTGCTTGGAATGTGTTTGCAACTCCAATTCCAAGCTTAATTTGCCATTGGAAATGAAGCAAATGCAGTTTCAATATGTAACTAATTTTGCCCTATTTCAAATCCCAATTCATGGAATCGGAATTCCAAACACGCCCTTATTATATGATGGATTATACTCTTATTTCATTCTTATGTAAACAATAAAGTAACTTATAGTTAGATTAATTAGAGGCTTAGAGCAGTGTGATTGTGATTGGAATGTGGGGTAATTTGTTTGAATAGCAGATTTGCCATTATTTTGTTAAGTTATTTGATTTTCTGGTAATTATTGCTTATTTAAGTTCGAGGGTTTTATCAATTTACTGTTTGTGTTGTAGTGTGCTTACTCTCAACTTGAATGAATGTTGAATTTCTTAACCATTGCTATGATATGGCTGCGTTTTATTTATTTATTTATTACTCTCGTAAGATTCTGATTAGAGCTGTGTAATTGGAATGTATGTGGTAACTTCGTTTCCAAAATGTGCCATTAGAAATGGAGCAAAACAGTTTAAATATTGAGCCTCTAACTCCAATCCAATTCTTGGAATTGGGATTCCAAACACACCCTTTACTAAGTTTGGGTTGTGTATTCCAATCAGTAACTTATAGACATGTTTAATTAGATCACTTATACATTTGTGCATATTTCCCTATTTACTTCCAGTTTCCGTGAATGGATGACTACCTGTGAGTGTATAATAGGAATCTTTTCCATTGCGAGGAATTATATCTCTTTTGCTCCTATGTACTAAAAACAATGTAACTTGCAGATATGTTTAGATTATGTATATGCTTCTGTATCTACATATTTCATGTTGGTATACATGTATACTTCCCAGTCTGTGAGCTTATGACATGAATCTTTTACAGTGCAAGGAAGTAATAAGCTCCATTGAGGCATTTACTGAAAGGACCGTTCATAGGACTGATGCATGCGAGACACAGACCATGCTTGCTTATCACCCTGAGACCCTTTAAAGGCCCTATGCTTATATCGAAATTCGCCACATTCTTATGTGAAACAACTAAGGGGATGGTTGCAGCAAAAAAGATTTTACTGCTCATTTTCAAGATACTTGGTCTCAGAAACAGTTGCTATGATGTAACTGTATTCAAAGTAGACAGAGTGACAGTTTCTTCGGGCCCATTTGATAAAAAAGTTGGAAAATGGTTGAAAACACTACTAATTTTATGAGATGTTAGAAAAATAGATGAGTGATTTGGTGAGATGTTCACCATATTTTCCACGAAAAAAATTTCTTAACCACCGCCTAAAGAATTTTATTCCACAGAGAAAACAAAAAAATAATGGAACAATTTACCAAATCACTCATGTCTTTTCCAACTTTTCGTAGTACTTGATAAGTGTTTTCAATATTTTCCAACTATTTTTTTATCAAACATACCCTTTATTGAATAATGTATTTTAGCGAAGCTGCCTACTTATGTGTACATGCATAGCATGTGAGTTTTCAGGTATTGTCTTCTATTTTTTTAATTTTTCTTATTGAGGTGTGTAATTACTATAAAGTTTGTTGAATTTCATTGCGGTCAACAAATTATTCAGAAACCACCCTTTTTTGATGAAGTGCTGGTTTGGAATTAAGTGTTAGTGTTGCTTTAAATGCTAAGAGTTTTGTCATTATCTCCATATTTAAATGAATGGTAAACTTTGGTTAGTGTTTAGTTGAGATGAATTTTATATTATTGTGGTGGGAAGTTAGAACTTGCATATGTTTTATTTTACTAACATCAAGTATTCTCTATCTCAAATTAAGAGTACTATTTTCCTCCTTGGGCCATCTCAAACTAAGAGCTTTATTTCATTTTTGAGATGTAATTGATGTACCAAAATTGAAGATGATAATAGGTTTTATTCTTAGGCATTGATTAGGTTGAAAACTGTTCCCCTTAGAAAGTGTAAAACTCAAACAAGGACTCTTAATTAGAGAGAGGCAGTAATTGACTTGCATTCATCCAATAACTCTTATGCCTTCCAGTTAGGGAAGAACGTTTCCTGTACGGGCTTCCGAATGAGCAATGGGATGTCAGAGTACGAGCAGAACTGGAGCCTCGGATCCCTAAGCCTGTAAATGTTAACATTGATAGAGATGGGATCGAAGAAAAGGAGTGGTTGCTCTTTGTTGCTTCCCACAGTGATACATGGCTACATGCTTTGGCCAAGTCCAAATCCCGTAGATTCACAAATGCTCAAAGGTTTCTGTTCTTTCTTCTTATATTTGTCCTTGCATAACACATGAAGTTTTTAATGTTTCAAGAAAAGAAAGGGTTTATGTATGCTCAATAAAACCCTGTTTTTTCTTCATTGATATTCCAGCTTTTTTTTTTCTAAAAAAAAAAAGTACAGAAATGAATAATTTATTCGTCACCATAGGCAGATTATCCAATGCTAAACACATCAATTACATACGTAGGATGAATCATCTCAACAGATGTTCCATCTTGATATTCATTTGATTTAGCGAATATGAATTGTTGTGATAATCGGTTTTTGCTTCATTGCCTTTTATGATGCAGGAGTCAACTCTTCAAAAGGATAGATGCTCTTTCAACAATATACAAAGTAGTGAATGGAACTGATGAACAAGTATGTATTTTGACTGATTCTTCTATTTATTTTGTGGCTTCTAAGTAATGTTTCACTTACAAAGCTTGTTTGGTTTGCGGGGAAATAATTTTCATCTAGATGAAACTTAAAACGATGACGGACATTTGCAAGAATTCAGCCAAGGGCGCTAAAAGAGTAAGTATTTTCACTTCTTGTTTTATTTTTATTTTTTTCGAATTCTTAGATGCAGGATATTGTATTTTGCATCCGAGTGTGGTAATTCACATTTATAGTCTCACAATTAGAGTCCAGAGTTTGAATTACACAATGGTAGTCGGTAGTCCATTCTAACGTTTTCCTTTCTGGCAAAATACAGCAGCGAGAACCCAATATTGTGAGAGAGCTTGCAGAGAAGTTGAGAAATGAAATGGGCGCACTGCAAGAAGAATCGGTGCTTATAGAGGAGCATAATGACGATAACTTCTGTAAAGGTTGTAGGCGTGAACGTGATGTGAGGATCAACGACAAGTGCGAGTTGTTGACTTCAGTTATGGACAAGAATGGCAGCAACTGCCCCTCCTGCCGCTTAAAGAAGCAAAATCAGCATTAACATTTCATCAAAAAAAAGTGGCAGAAACTCCCATTTCTCTCTTTTGTCTCTTGTAAAAAAGCAAAGGTAATGCCTATTGAGTACTATTGCTACTTCTCTCTCTATCTTGGTTTTAGATTCATATGAAGAGTTATCAAACTTTCACTCGAATCTTGATATATAGAGGTACTGAGATTAGTTTAGTTCATTAATTTCATCCAAGTGATGATTGCTTGATGTGTTTTCGTGGGATTTTTTTTTTCTGTTTTCTATGCAAAATGAGAATTACCCTATTGTTTACATAATCATTTCGCTCACCCCCCCCCCCCCCCCAATCCCCTCCCCTTTTCTTGTGTCCATATGATATAAAAAGTTTGGGTTTGAGGTCTAAGAAATTAAAAGCTAGTGTAAGTGGATATTGAATTAAGTCCATCCATTACTATTATGATAGGTCCAATATTTATGAAGGTATTAATGGCATAAAGCATAATAATACCTTTATGCATGATGATCATCCTTTTACAATTGGGTATGGTAACAGAGCCTTTAAGATTGTACATGAAAAAAGATTTGCTTCATTTGGGCTCTTGTTTTCAACTTCGATTGTTACGCGACTTTGTGTGTGCCAAGTGGGTTTGCAACAAAATATCACCATTGTTGCTCATGCTGATTTTTTTTTTCTTTTTGTTGTATTTTTCTAGGTAATTTTGTTGTGCTAAGAAACAGAACACTTCATATAAATTGGAGAGATTTTGGCAAAATGAAAATAGAGAGGCAGAGATAGGAAAAAAAAATGAATTAGCTCAAGCTCTGGTTATTTATGAAATGGCTTTCTTTTCTTCAATTATCAAGGCTCAATGTTAATACGTGTGGTCGGTATTTTGTTTAAAGTAGATTGCATTGAACATATGAAAAATATTGCAAGACTAGGTAACCATTAGAGAGTTTACACTTTAACATAAATGTTGTCTAGGGTTAATGCGTTTGTCTAACTACACTAGTTATTCATCAAAAGTAATTACTTCCTCTGTCTCAAATTAAAAGTCTATATATTTTATTGTCCTACTTTTTAAGCAAAACTGTTTATGTTGGTTTGCATGCAGCAAAAAAGAATGTGTTTGTTCTAGAATTTTATTATTATTTTTTTCATTGTGTACGTTATGAGTTTGCTTGTACTTGTTATATCTAACTTAGACATGTTACACACAAAAGTATTTATATAATAGGTATTTGCATGTACTCAATAGTCACCATTACTTAAACATGCATAATTATTTAAGCATGTATAATTACATTGCAAATATGTGAATTTGCAATTCAACTTTGCTATGCAAGAATGGTGGTTGTTAAACACTTTGAAAGAACACTATGAGATATTTTTTTCTATTTTTGTTCAATTGCTTACGAACGACTTGGAATTTGCATTTCAATTTGTATTTGTTTTTGGCTTTTGGCATGCAGCAAAAAAGGATGTGTTTGTTCTAGATTTTTTTTTCATTGTGTACGTTATGAGTTTGTATGGAGCTTTGCCTAGTGTTGTTTTGTTTGGACAAATTGCGGATATTTTGAATATTTCGACTGATATGAATGACTCACGAACCCAGTATGAACTCAACACGAATTTAGCGGGTTTGGATCAAGAATAAATAGGTCCGGGTCAATTTTGAGTCGCAAACAACTAACCCGTTTAATAAACGGTTTGGTCTACGACCGATGCATTTAGACTTAAAGTTTGGTAGATTATGCATAACCTGTATATTTATATTATATAGGCAATTGATTTACGTTACCTATTTAAGACAATCTACTTATTAAACAGGCTAATCGTGATGTGTAAGTTATAAATTATACAGGAAGTGTTTGATTTGCTTCAAATGACACGACTAATTAAACTGATTGTGTTAGGGTTGGCAATAAGACTGTTATTACATATGTCTAGATATGAACTGCGATCTTGAATTGATGCGCCAATTTTACTTGAGCATTGGTTGAGGTTGGTAGTGCTCGCAGGGGCGGAGCCACGTGGGCCATGGCCCCACCTTGACTTTTTGTAAATTTTCAGGGAGTACAGGAGTCTATGTGTGGGAAGGGAAAGTCGTGGGGCCATTGTGTAATTAGCTGACAAGTCTAGGGACAGGGGATGTAATATATGTCAAGCAGGCAGTGTTTTGCGCGCGGGGGGTTTTGTGCACCTGGCATTATAAGTTGAGGATTTAAGTTTGTAATATATTAAGTTTTCATTTTCTTCTTTTTCTTATTAAGGCAGCAGTTTTTCATTCCCTTTTTTTTTCTTTTTTTTTTCTTCTTCTGAAATACAGTTTTCAATTTTTTTTTAGATTATATATCAAAATATATAATTAATTTTAGTATATTATTTCTAACTTTTTCGAAATATCGAAACAGAATGGAGAAGTGTTTTAGTAAAAAATTGGTCTGTAAATATAATTATTGAGTTTGATTTGGCTTAAATTTTTTTTTGTTCTCCCTGAAAATTATTTTTGGTTCCGCCACTGAGTGCTCGTATTTGTGTTGGATATTGTTGAGGCTGATGAATATATTTGCCAAAGGGGGAGGGGGAGAGGAGAGGGAGGGGGAGGGGGAAAGGGAGGGAGGGGTGGGTTGGTTTACATGAGGACTGAAATAATTTTATAAAATATCTATTTCTAATGGTCATCGCCGGTTACAAAAGTCCAACGCTTCACACGCTCTAAAACTAAAGGACCGTGACAAATCATTACAAATTCATACCTAAACCTTTTCATTTTTAACTTATTAGTAATGGTTTTACAAATTCATATCTATGATTAAGTTTGTTTATGTGCATGATATAATGATAAGTTCTCTAACTTTAAACTTATCATTGAGTCCTATATGTTAATGTACATACATTAGATAATTTAAACTCGCATTTACTTTAAGCTATAAATTTGATTATTTTAGTATAGTTTGCACACTAATAAAATTACTCTCGGAACAAAGTAAATATATTTATTTTTGTATAATTTGCACACTAATCAAATTACTATCGGACTATGCTTAGTTGAAATACATCTAGCAAGTTTAATCAATATTTATAAAGAAAACATCCAAAATTCAAGTATAGCACGAACTGCCTAATACATTATAAATACCATTCTTGTATAAATTCCTGAAGAGAAACAAACAACAACAAAATTACCTACTGCACAAAAAATTTGGATAATAGTACATGTTGAGGCAGATTATTATTTTTTTTAATGATTAATTATATTCAATTGTAAGTATTAACAAGCCCAATAACTAAATTAAATATCAAAAAATAAAAGATCTTATTAACACAAGAAAATCAACTAACATTTTTTGGTGTTTTAATACACAACAAAATCTATTAAAACCATATTTAACTTCTAAGGTAATCAATATATATATATGTATACCATAAATTTTGTTCATATTCTTTGAGGAACAATTTTTTTTCATTTTAGACTTCCAACGTTAGAATTGTTTTATGCATCTAAGGTATGTAAAATTGAATGTTAGAAACTAACAAAATCTACAATATTACAAGAACTAGAGGTAACTCTATTTATTAAAGTAGATTGAGGTTCAGCTGTAAAAATATGTTACATATAAAGCATAATGTGCAACCACCCAATATATTTGTTTTAGTAGAAGTTGAAAGTGGTTTAATAACAATATTTTGTTTAAATAAATTTACATGCTAACATGATAAATTCTAAGGAGGGAAATAGAAAGAAAACAAGAAGTATTGATAAATCTAAGGCGAAAAATAATATTTGCTACAGTTTCATTTCGAATTTTTTTATGAATCCTAAACTCTTTTTTTAAAATCATAACTTTCATGTATAATTTTCTCTGATTCAATCAAGTTTAAATATTTTGAGAAACAATTTAATTTGTATAATTGTTTTTTGACATATATGGAATTATAATTAATATAACTTGTAAATTTATTAGTCGTTGCAAAGTCACGTGCAGCTCACGTGCACCATGATTAGTGTATATAATAAGGGTCAATAACTTTTTAATGTTAAAAATGTATAAATAATAATAATAATAATAATAATAATAATAATAATTGTATGGCTAAAATTAAAGATAATATCTTTTGTTACATATATGTTTGAGATTCATATCCATAAGATGATGTTAGGCTAGCTTATGCGTATCTCTATTCATTTTGGCTTGAAAAAGGTGCCAACCACAGATAATTTTGCGCTTATCAATATCGGACTTTAAAAAGTCTTAATGGGGCCAGTGTTTTAAATCTAGCTGTGGTGGCCGATATGACCACGAGCCACTTTGGGTGGTTTTAGAGGGATTCGACTCACATCCAAGTTTGGCCAGTTTGGCCAGTGGGGGTGTAGATGCTGGACACGTGACACATAAAATAAAGGGCCCAGATTCTACCCTATTAATTAATGTCATTAACCTAGGGTAAAACCTTTCAATTCTTCTTCACCATTAAGCCTCTTAAATTCTTCTCCACCGTTACTCTAACGATAAATAAAAAGACTCATCTAATAACAATTCTTCTTCACCATTAAGCCTCTTAAATTCTTCTCCACCGTTACTCTAACGATAAATAAGAAGACTCATCTAATAACAATTCTCCATAATAGCTAGCTTTCTAGAGAATCCTTCAAAGTCAATATTACGCGATTTTCCAATTCAAAATTTTTCCGGTCAAGACGATGACTAATTGAATTGTCGAAAAGATATAGTGGAGAAGTATCAAGCAAATGTAATCGAAGGTATGCTTGGTAGAGATAATGCGTAATGGATTATTGTAAATTGCTCTAAACTTTGAAAAACTATTCTTAATTTATGTAGTTGGATTGTAAAACCTCTATTATAAACTAATTGCTATCTAGCAGAATGGGACCATTACCCTCAACGTTAGTTTATGTTTTTTAATTTTTTATTCAATTAATTACTAGATTACGTGATGAATTGATACTTTTTTGAAGTGAATGAATTCATATTAAGCTCTATTACTTTCAGAACTAATTAAGTTAAAGCAAAATCATTTTAAATATAAATAGATCTTGTAACTAGAGCTGGCAAATAGGGTTGCCATTTGCTTGTCTTTGCTTTTTCTTGTTGTTTGGCACTAGAGTTATTTATTTGACTCACTCTAAAGTCTAAACACCAATTTAAATGTTCAAAATATTGGATTTGTCCCTTGCTCTATAAAAGCCATAAGCTTTGATACTCTTTATCTTAAGATTAGACTTTTGAGGTTTAGATTTATTGGCTGAGTCTCAATTTAATTCCTAAGAATAGTTGTTAAAAACCTTCTTAAGTAATGGCAATTAAGTGGTAAACTGGAATTCGCACAAGAAATTTGATGTGGAAATTACATATCAAGTTAGAAAGTAATTTCGCTCTCCTGCCCTTTGTTGTAGCTATGCGTTTTTATTCTGTTTTTCATCATTTAATTAAAGCCTATATGATGTCTAAATATTAAGTTCATGCTTACATCTGTTGAATAAGTCTTTGCTTGTGATAGGCAGCGCAAATATCCTTTAATACTTTCCACTGAGGAACCTGGTGTACACCTCCACACATCTTTCTCGAAAATCAGGTACATTTGAATGATGTTAATCCTTTCCATGAATATTACCCAGTACAAATTCCAAATGAAAATTAATTTAATCCTACTTTTATTGCAGTACGACGTAGTTCCACTGGACAATGGATTTGTTACTTGACTAGGAAACATAATGGTAGTAGAAGAGCCAATCAAGAAGAAGAACATGAACCTGTTAAGATCAGTCCATAGGCATTAGCCCATTTAAATGCCTAGAAGGTTTCAAAAGCCGCAATGAAAGCCAGAAAAAAAAAGTCCAAAAATTGTTTGTTAATGGCAACTTTAGTGCATTAGTAGAAAATTAGCGCAACATTTTGGAAGTATAATTAAGGTGGAGTCGAACTTCTCTCCAATTAGTGATGCTTGTACCTCATTCATAGGGCAAGATGTGTGTTTGGGAATGAGATTATGGATTTAAAAATTTATTTATTAGTGGCGACTCTATTGCATGAGTAGTGAATATAGAATGTTCAATGTCGAAGTTGTACAATAACTTCAAAGTTCGAGTTATTTTTTTTTCTTGTATGTATGCCCCTTGTAATTGTATTAGTTCTCAATCATTAATACGAGATAATTTAGATCAACTGTACGTCATTTTGATTGGATTGTGAAGTTTTTTTTTTTTTGCTTGTTTTATTCGAAGTAAATGGGTTCACAAATTGCTAATACATGCATTGTATCAACTAAAAGCCTCATACTTTTATCATGAACATGCTATATGTTAAACATACACCCGTCTAAGCCAAACTTGAGTGTAAAAAGCTGCTAGTCACAAAACTATACGTATAAAAAAACTAATTTGTGAATCACAGATAAGAGCTTTACACTTAGTATTCCCTTTATCTCAAATTGATTCATCTCATGTGCAGCTTTAGTGCTTTATACATATAGGAGCTTTACACTAATATGAGACATCCCAAACAAATAGAACTTTTAATTTAAGATAAATAAAGCATCTTTTTTCAGTTATATCACATTAAATATATTTACCATTATAGAAAGTAGTTGTAGTTTATTTGTAACTCACAAAAACTTATATTCAAAAGGTCATCATTACATATACAATACATAAAAATAAAAAGTAGCAAAACATAATGGTAAAATAAGGAGCCTAAACGCTTTATTTTCAAATTCTCATCATTTATACAGAACCTCTTCAACTTTGGGGGTTAAACACCACACTAATGATATATTAATTTGCTAAGAGCATATCATCCCAAGCCGTAAAAAAATTCTTCCTTTTTCTCATAATGATATATTAATTTGCTAAAGTCGCAGAGGACTCCTGGCCTCTAAAAACATGGTTTAGGTGTTAACAAGAATTTTTCTCTAAGTGCCATACACATAAACGATGATATGTCTCTTGCATCACCATTGAAATTGCCTTACTCATTGTTGGATCTTGATCTGTTATAATTATCTTTGGTTTTTGATCAGACATAACTTCTAAGAATTTCTAAAAAAGCCATTTAAATGCTTCAATAGTCTCTTCATACAACAAAGAAACACAAAAAATCACAATTTGTTTATGATTGTTCATCCCAACAAACACAACAAAAGGCCTATAATTTTAATTTGTTTTAAAGGTTGTATCAAATGATACTACGCCCCCATAGGCATTATAATCTACTATCATCTTTGCATTAATCCAAAATACATTAGTTATTAAGCCATCATCATCCAAATGAAGTAAAAAGTGAAAATGAAAAACAGGATCTTCTAATCTCCATTTCTTAAAATAATTTAATATATTGTCCGTTTCCCCGTGCTTTAGGCTATTTTTCCTCTTATGCGTAAATAATTTTTATAATCTCTGTTAATATACCCTAGATTAACTCGGCAACCTGCTTGTCGAGTCGCATACTCAAAAGCCAATTTATAACGTATTCCTGAATCATCTGCTAAATCTAATCATGTCCTTGCACTTCCAATATCTTCCTCTGTGATGGCAACAAATGAGCAACCGACAAAGGAGCTAAAGGATGATTATGCTTCTTCTCAAAGCTAGATACAAAAAACTTTCCATTTGGTTAACGACTTATAATAATGTGGGGCAAGCAACCCATTCTAGTCTCCTTACGAGGTTTCTTCACAATAGAATCATGTTTGCCATATAGATGATGACATTTATAGCATGTGAATTTTCTCGAAGTCATGTAACCATGATTCTTATTTTTGTTAACATATTCCTTTCGAATACTAAAACCAATTGCACCGTCATACTAATTGTAATAAGTATGCGCATCTTCATTCGAGTTAAATTCCATTCCAAATTTTATAGGCAAATATGGCTTAGACTCTGGATTGTTGACGCGGTCATTTGAACATGTATCAGTTCTTCCATCACCTTTAAAATCGAAAAATATTAATTATTTATCAATGCAAAAAATAGGTAGAAACTATAGCTAAGTTATTTTGTTGAATTAAACTATAAATTGAAGCTTAGCTGATGTAGTTAATTAATCTAAAGTAAATATATTATTCCTTCCCACTTAAATTAAGAGTCCACTTTGAAAAATAATAATTAATTTCAACTCAATCCAAGACTCTTAGACTCCCTTTTATAACAAGATGGAAGATTATAAGATAAAACAATTGGTTTTTGTAATAATTAAGTTGGAATATAAGTTGGGAGATGTTAACTTACTTTTTGGCTTTCTCCATGGAGATGATTTCACCACATCACTCAACTTGCTTTCCAACTTCTCTCACAAATCAATTATTTCTCATCTTATTATCAAAAGCACTGATGTGATCTTGCCTAGACCTTTATTCAATTCAACCCAGGAGTATTGTAAGTTCTTGATTGAAGACTTAAATATGCATAAATTCAAGGATATAATATAGAAGTTTAAAAGAAAAGTTATCGAATTGCTTATTCCAAGAGCTACAACGAGATTCCATGTGAATTAATTATTCCAGGGAATCCATAATTCAAGCCACGGAATAATCAAAATTATTTTGTTTTATGTTGTTTTAAAATCAGTATCTTGACTAGTACCTGATGATGTCATCGCTTACATAAGTCTTTAGTGATGGCATTCGCATATGCCAAGGTTCGCATCTCTTTATAGATATTGGATTGCGATGTCCATTAATCCATCTACCTTTATATGACCAGGTTCTTGCTTCTTTATAAGTAACGGGTTGTGATGCCATCCGAATCTATAAATCTAATTATAAAAACGAGCTTTCGTCCGTATTTGCTACAGGTTTCGTCATGTTATTGGCGAGGTTTGAATCAAGGACCTTTAGGTATTGTTTGATTCCACCTCCTAAGTCCGTATGGAGGTTAATTATGACTCCATAAATGTTAAAAATGCGTTTGTTTTGTGAGTTAGTTATACTTTTGACCCTCGAAGTATGGTCCTTGTGGCACTTTAGTCCTCAACATATCATTTCGTCAATATGAACCAAAATTTGCGAACTGTTCCATTTTTGTCCAATTTTTAACTTTCTGTTAAATTAGTAAACGGAGATAGTATGACCAAGGGCAAAATTGACATTTTCCTATTAATTTTCATTCTCAATTAATGGGAGGCCAAAAGTACACATAATTTTTCATCTCTTAAAGACGAGTTTGGTTTAAACCCAAACCCAACCCACCTGTTAATCTACTTAGGCTTGAACCCGAGCCGACCTTCATTAAGCTTCTCTAACCTGGTGTAATTATAGATTATTAAATGTGAAAAACATTATATTCAAGACGGGACCGGTGAAAAACACTATACTTCAATTATCACAAATGATCCAAACAAATTTACAGGTAGAACGAAAAAGTGAAGTTAATAAGTCGGGACAAAACAAACATGAATTAATCATTAGAGCAGCAACAGTATCATATTTGCATTTGGTACTATATTGACACATCAACAAAAATACCTAAATTGATAATCGAAAAATCATGAAGTATAATTATGGAGAAGACAGCTAAACCTAAATGCAAATAAAAGAAAATAAAGTCCATGACAAATCAATCACAAGGGGAGTATCAATTATTAATAGCAAGTTCTCAAAAGGGTTGTAATCAATATTCATTTCATATCATCATCATCAACATTCATCAAACAATTAATACTAAACTAACTAATCAGAACTAACGTAAGCCTAAAAGTTTACTGCATAAGCCTAATTCCAATTTTTACTTACAAAATTCTCATATGCCTAAAATCACTCTGAAGTATTACTACTGATAGGCGGTAACTTATTATGATCCTTATCATCATCATCATTATCAGTTACTTGCACCATTTTCTTTTTAGAATCCTTTTTGATAGCTTGTTTGAGCCAAATATTGAAGCAACAATCCTAGCAATGAAGGCGTACATAAAAAGGATCCTAAAATCCATACAAGTAGGCCCCTCAATCGACAGCGTCCTCAGAAAGGAGGTATAGTAAGAAAATGGTGATAAACGAGGGACAAACGGTCTGAATAAGGAC
This sequence comes from Lonicera japonica, assembly GCA_021464415.1. Classification (NCBI taxonomy): domain Eukaryota; kingdom Viridiplantae; phylum Streptophyta; class Magnoliopsida; order Dipsacales; family Caprifoliaceae; genus Lonicera; species Lonicera japonica. The sequence continues at coordinate 76,828,657 of CM038466.1, read as the reverse complement.
CAAAAATCGATAGCAAAAAGGATAAAGAAGAAGAGGCCGAAATAGAGTGGTTATCGGGGAAGGTAAAGAAATAAAGTGCGGCATAAGTTAGATGAAGGTTGATGAAGAGGGCATAGAGTAAAGGTTTGTGATGTAAAACATCCTCCATTAGGATTCGCAAGCGATTACAAGAGGTGAAGATGAGGGAATGGAGTGCGGTGGAGGGGAATGGAGTGCGGTGGAGAGGAATGATAGGGTTTTATATCGTTAGTGAAAGATGATGAAGAGAGGAATAAGAGGAAGAGAGTGGATGAACCAATGGAAATAGAGACCCAGAAGTTAAAGGAAGCAATGAAAATGTCAATTTTTCCCTTTCTCATATTATCTTCATTTGCCAATTTAACAGAAAGTTAGAAATTGGACAAAAGTGGAACAATTTGCAAACTTTAGGGTTCATATCAACAAAATCGATATATTAAGGACTAAAGTGCCACAAGGGCCATACTTCGAGGGTCAAAAGTGTAACTAACTTTTGTTTTGTTTTGTTGAACCATTCATAGGATAACCACCATAAATTATTCTTAACAATTAAGAGGTGGCCTAGTGTACAAATTTGAACCACTAATATGTGTACCTCTTTTATCCTTTCTATGTCCATTAAAGCACAATTAACCCCTATCTTCCTTTCTTAAGTCTCTTCACTAGCTAGTTTATATTTTTTTCGCTTATTAAATGTTTAATCATCCCTTACTAGTCCAAAACTTACGTTTTTTTGGTACCTTCAAACTTGATCAGTAATTAGCCTTAGAATAATCTGCCGTAATAAACTATTGCCACAATATCATATTTTTGTAAGAAAATATTGTTCTAATATTAAAACAAAAATAAAAAATTAGGGATAAATATCTTTACATAATAGAAACAAAAAGAGAAAACATAAAGAAAAATACGTTGGAAAAAAATCCTTATTCCTCAAGTTGAAAGAGTTTCGTTGAAAATAACGATGAGATACGCATAGGAATAATTCATAGCAAAGTTTATATCTATTACGGAGAAATAACGACGATCTTGTGATCTCGTAGGATTTACGCGCCAAAAATAAAGATCATAAACCATTATTAAAAAATTGTTTTTAACCGTTTAAAAGTCCAAAGTCTAATGGCATTTTAACTATTGGAGTAAAATTTTGTATGCCACGTGTTGAGCATTTTGACCTCGCCAAACTTGGACGTGAGCCGGATCGTTTCAGAGATACGTTCAATAGCGTGATAAAAGGAGGGAATCCAGAAGTAGAATAGAATATTATGGTTCTGTTTTAAGAGCTCTTTTTTCATATATCATTCTAAAAAAAACTCTCTCATAAATCATAATCAATGGAGGAAAGTGAAGATTGCAGTTATAATAAGCGAATAGTGGATTACATGTTTTAACGATTTCAAAGGTCGTCGTGCAGCCTTACTCAAAGCACTAACCACTGGTGTGGCTACTTGTGGTTTTAGAGAAATGTTCTGCGATTTTTTTACTTTCGATTTTGAGTTTTAGGGTTTTGTGCGATTTGTTTGATTTGTTTTTGTTTGTGCAGATCTCGAACCAATTTCTCAAGCAGTGCGTGATTGGCGGTGAGTTTGGTATGTAGTTAGGGTTTCTAATTTTTTGCA